>JAPCYS010002677.1:0-197969 GCA_028641055.1 Alopecurus myosuroides
CATGTTTAATTACTGGTCATTCAGTTGTTATTATTTTTAATTTATTTTCTATTTGTCTAGTCATTTTATTAGCATATTAAAGTGAAATGAGACATCGCAACAAAATAAAAATTGCCCGACGGACAAAAATGGGGGCGGCCATTGTGCGCACTGCCCACCCCAAATGGACAATGTCTTCTAGCCTATCCGTGCACCATTCCAAACGGACCAAAACACAGCCAGCCCAAATAACTAACCAAGGAGTCTCTGGTTGTCGTCCCTCCTACTATTTTTGGAAATTGCTCATCTTTAAACTCTCACTACTTAAAATGGGGAGAGGCCTTAAAATCCCTAAGAATTTCAAGAAGCCTTATAATCCATAACAACGGGAGTAAAAAGGAATGAGAAAAGACTAAGACTAATATATACTAGGTGGTAGGCGCGCTTCGCCGCGCCGCCTACAACACGTTTGGACACCAGTCACACCATGATGTAGGCATGGCGGGCCTACAATAATTCTTGTGAAGACGCTGCCTTGCACTTTGTTTCAGTGTTAGCCGAACATGCGTCCCTAGGCCGGTGGGTGCAGAAGGAAGCAAACATGTGGTACACTAACCAAGATATGGCTGTACCGCCAAGATCCGAAGGATCCAAAACAAAGGTGAATATATATAAAATCTTAGAGGACGCATTCTGAAATAATGACATGTGATGCCCAACGTTTGCACAGAGTTGAGCTTGTAGGAAGACATGAATGGTATGTAAAGGATGCCCAACCTGGAAATTATACGGGCAAACACAAAGCTCTATCATGGACTTTCCAGCATCTAGACGATATTAACACGAACCATAGTAAATTTAGACATATTGCTAATTAGCACGTGACGCTAAGATCTGTAGAACACATATTTCTTCAGGAGGGGGCCAAATGGCTCTTTCAGCTCGGATTCTGTCGCTACAGCTAAGGTGATAAATTCTGACATTCATGTGATTTGCCAGGAACATCAGCACCTCTTCTGCTATGTTTTCCATTGTGCCAAGTCCCGAACTCTGTTGGCACGAAAAGTCTGTTTTTAATAGACAAAGATGTCTTCTGCGCGAGAAACTATCTTATATACCACGAATCTGCTCTGGTCCTTCTTTAATCGTGTATACATGGTGTATATGCTCGTCCGTTGCTAGACTATGCTTTGCTAGGAGATGTGCACAACCTGTGATGCCTGCAAGAGAAAACACGTGTTCCAATTGGTAGCAGTGTATATGGGCTCTCTTTTTGGCAAACAGGAAATTTAATTTAGTGACTAAGGAGAAGCAAGGGTATGCAAATTAGAGGGACTATATGACACAATGTGTAGAAATATATTATTTAGCATGTACAGAACTGCTGCTGCAAGTTGGTATGAATAATCGATTAGATGTTTCTGAACTAACACTGCGCTAGCTATGCATATGCAGTGGGGCGTTTGTCTGAAATCAGATGCTGTAAAATTCTAGATGTCAAAATGGCGCGAATCTGATTCCGAGTTAGATATCAGTTTAACTGAAATTAGAAATTTCGCAGCAACACAAGATCATTGGATGACCAAATTTGATATACTTTGTAGGACATGACTCGATAAATTAGAATTAACAAACTAAAATGGCTACTGGAACTAACGAGAGGAATCAACTAAAATTGCAGCAGTGAGAAGTGATTCTGCCCGGCAAATTATGCAACACAACAGTGATTCGATTACAGTAAATTGTGTATACATGGTGTATATGCTCGTCCGTAATGGCTGGACTATGCTTTGCTAGGAGATGTGCACAACCTGTGATGTGTAGGACCACATCATGAACTACTCTACAACATGGATGAACTCAAATGCATATCTTAGATGAACACCCATAACATTAATATTATTTAGAGAGTCTTTGTAATTGATATTTTTCTTTCCCTTCAAAATAACCTTATGGTAGAATAAATCACTTCCAGTTTAGCAAATCAACACAACCTGTATAGGTAAAAATCTAGAGGCTTATAACCAGATGGGCACATGGACAAAACTATGAATTAACAGTCGAATAATGAAGTTAACTACAATATTTAACTACGTGAAAAGCATCCCAAATCTCGTGATCAATTTATCAGTGCCCTATCTGGAATTTATGAAGCCTGAACTAAGTATTGAACAAAAAGTAGCAAATAGAGAAGGGCATCTACCAGGGCTAACCAAGCAATGACGTGCACCTCGTAGCAGAGGTGGCTACTGAGCCAAGGTCGGTGGAGGCCACCACAAGTCGGATGACTGGTCGACGTTGTTAGGTGATGATGCGGGCAGTGTATCTGTGGCAGAGACATCTGCCTTAATATGGCCGTGCACCGACATTCCCACCACTGTTCTAGCCGCTGGCAACTGCTGGGGCGCCACGGGTGGAGAAGAATGGGTCATTGGGAGCTGGAGCGGTGGATTCTCTGGCAGGAGAACATGGAAAGGCTGCGACTGGCCGGCTTAGAAGTTAGAGGTATTTGATGTGAAAAGACAAACATTAATCTAGTATGATTATTCACAAAAATGGAACTACTAATACTTAGAGAAGATTATTCTAGAAAAAGTATTTCTAGGAAATAAGTTGGCAACGGAATGAGGAAATGACCTCAAGTAGTCAATATTTATGTATTATTACAGAGTAAAATTTACTATTGCAACTATACATCGAAATGTTTGCCAATTCGAATTGCATATGCTCAAGAATTTCCTATCATGATCAGGTGTCACATATACACAAATTTTAATTTGTATCAATACATGAATGCAACAGCCAAAATAGACACCAGAATATTTCAATCAGAGAGACAACCAAGAGCAGCAACAAAGGGAGAAGTCCAACATGTTGTGATGCAGTCAGGATATAACCACACAACTAAAATAAACAACAAAACGGTGTGGTTCACGTCAATCAAGTAAATACCATAGACTATTACTACGCCTCACATGGTCTGGAGGATCTAAATTGCAGCAGTGAGAAGTGATTCTACCCGGCAAATTATGTAACACAACAGTGATTCGATTACAGTAAATTGAAGTGGACTAATTTAAGAAGTCGCTGGTTGGGCTCCAAGATCCAATCCAATGGCAACCCCGACTGACTCTGAGATAAATGGAAATTTCTAATCATATCTTGAGATCTCAACCACCTCGCGTTGTGAAAATTGTAATTCATTCAGAATGCTTAGCCAAAGCTGCTTACATACTCATTAACGTCGTCCGTTACGTGGATAATGGTGACGACTGCGCTGATGAAGTATGTCTTCTCAATGTCTGGGTAGGAGGAAATATCTTCTACAGATGTAGGGAGAGTACCATCCGAATCAAGCGACACAAAGGTCTTGCCCTTGGACAGAACAATAGGTGTTGGCTTGCACATTCCAAAGATCACTCACACTTATGACTGATGTCGTATATAGCAAATTCAGCTTTAACTAATCCAGGGTCCTGCATACATAATCTGGTATTAGTATGTGCAACAATTCCTGACAAACAAAATCTGAAGGCAAAAGAAAATTATATCTAAGAATAAACAATCAAACAATTCCAATCTAGGGATACTTTAACCTGAATCTGTAGATAATAATTGTCAATTTGAAGAATTAGATAAAGGAAAAGAGGGCATACGCCGCCCTCTTCGTAGATGTTTTCCCTCATCGGCGTCGGTGCCTGTGTGCATCCAGGCGAGCAGGAAGCGGGCCTCGTAGTAGATATGTGTCCTCAAGCCACCGTGCCCCAGGGGCGGAGCCTTATGGCGGCGCGCGGAGCGGAAAGTGGTGGGCAGGAGGTGAATCCAGAGACATTATCGCCCAACTTCCTTTCGCAGATCTAGAGAGACGGGAGAAAGGGAGGGAAGGGGCAGACGGCATCGCCATGAACGGAGAGGAAAGTATTTGCCGAAGTGGCGAAGCCTGCCGCCGCAACCTAGGGTTTGACGATGGGCGACGCCGGGAAAAGGAAGTCTGGCTGCGTTGAGGAAGAAACGTGACGCAGGGAGAAAAAGGGCCCGCATCCAGCGGCAGCACACGCCAAAGGACCCACGTTCAGAGACACACGGCGACGCAGGTACGCTGAGAGCGCTTGCTTTCTACCGAGATTACAGCTAAAGAGAATAACGATATAATGGTATTTCTATATCAATAATGAGATGTACCTCGACAAGGTATGAATTTTGTTTTATTGGAGAAACATATTTTTAATAGAACGAGTAATCAAAGTGCTACCTCGTAGACATTGTGAAACTCTAAAATATCATACATTGAATCTTATAAAAAATGCATTGTGTAAACTATTAGCATCTGAAGTACCTACATGTAGGAGATGTCAACCCCGAGGCTGTTCATGTCCCTGGTACTAACGACGATGTGGAAGACGTAGCGGCGGATCTTGAGGAGCCGGTGGGTGGGCTTGTCTTCGTCATGTCTGTAGTATGGGCATATAATCTTAATGTAGTGCACGCAGAAGACGATGTCCTCGCCCCTTTGCCTCTTTTCACCCCTGTGCACCCTACATTTCTAGAACCTGGACCATAAGAGCACCTTCAGACCGTGTCCATTGGGTCGCCTCCTCTGCCTGCAGCAGCAACGGTGAACCGTTGTTGCCCTCTTGCTCCTCCTTGGCCTCCGCAATGGTCTCTTTCCCCTTTGAGTAACACGACCAAAAGATGCATATACATATTCTAGGTTGGTTACAAAATCACCGAAATCTGAGAATTGGCATAGCCAGTTGCACACAACTTCAGCCATTCGAGTGCCTGATGTGCCTCTAGCATCTCTGGTGGTGGCAGCATCCACGGTGAACCGTTGTTGCCATCTTGCTCCTCCTCAGCCTTCACCATGATCTCCTTACCCTTCAATGACTTACATGACCAAAGAGATACATATACAAATTCATAGTTAAGTTACCAAATCACAGAAAACATAACCAGCTGAAATCTTGTGTCTCTAGGTAACTATAAGCTAGTTACCAAATCGCTCAAAACATAACCAGCCGCACTATTTTGTCTCATGAAGGTATAGATAAACTGAATAGATGTTAAATGTGCAACATCAGTATTTGCCAAGGAAGTTTTTTCCTCATTGGTAAGCAAATCTATTTGACCTTGATATCTCGTTTGCAATAATTTAAAGATCGTTTATAACAATTCTCTTGTACAATTTCGTACTCAGTTTTGATTCACGCGTTTATAAGGAGATTATCTGTTTAGACATTTGTTCGTAGATCTAAAAAAATACAATAAGTTTGTGGATCTAGTAAGTTTTCCTCTAAGACAACTTGTGTTCCTGCTTGTAATACAAAGCAAAGTGTTTTGTTTGTAAGATTTACCGACGGATTTGTTGGATATCTTTGGAAACATTATTTTTCATCCGACTAAATGCAAAGGAGTTCTAAAAATGTATGAGATTTCCTTTCTATGCCTAGATTACTCTGATACGGTCATCGATGTCGAATCCGCCTAGATTTTTGAGTGACTCGTCAAGATTTAATTTAACATAGAAAATAGTATTCCGAATGTGACAAATGGGTGCCCAACTCTGACTCGTTGTGTCCACAAAAAATAATTAAGCATATTTATCCTTGTAACACCACATAATTAACATGGTTTTCTCAAAGCATTTTTTGGAGGCATTTGATACAACAAGAAGAATTGAAAGAGAAATAATGCATAGAAACAAAACAAAAAAGAATGTTGTTTGCAACTATAACACTTGCTTGAATATCTCCAGTAAAGTTTTTCATACCTTGTTGTTTGCCATGGATGAGCTGCTGCCACGAGAAAACATGGTGGTAGATGGAAGTACAAGATCTCACAAGCAGGATTGCTTTATATAGTTTAGATCTTGAAACATCGGACGCCAGAAAATTTATTAGGGGATAACTAGGATGCCCACAATAGTAAATGAAGCAATTAATGGTTAGTAGACTCCAAAGACAGGCAATATCTAAGATTAGAAGGAAGTAATTTCCCCATAAATCCATTAATTGATTAGTTTGTCATCTTCTACTGAAGCGATATGTGTCCACAATCATCCAACATCCCCCTTGTGGCTACCAGCACAACCAAACATTGCATGAATTCGTATACTCAGTAATTGCTAAAGATTTACTCGTTGCCCGATTAATCACTAGCATTGACTAAGAAAGGGGCTAGCAAAGCTATATGCAGGTTAACTTCTTCACTCAGGTCCAAACGTGACCATTCCAAATTCCAGTTGTCAATAGACGCATACAGATAATGAATGATCCCAATAGCAGAAACAAGTAATTAGTTCACATGTATATCACCCACAAAGCAAGATCCAATATATATCTTTGCAAAAGGAGAGATGAGAAGAAGAAGATCCAGTAATACATAGAAAGTATTATCCAAATATACATTGTTGATGTGCATGAGATTTATCTCTCCTTTGGCAAAGATATATATTGGATCTTGATTTGTGGGTGATATACATGTGAACTAATTACTTGTTTCTGCTATTGGGATCATTCATTATCTGTATGCGTCTATTGACAACTGGAATTTGGAATGGTCGCGTTTGGACCTGAGTGAAGAAGTTAACCTGCATATAGCTTTGCTAGCCCCTTTCTTAGTCAATGCTAGTGATTAATCGGGCAACGAGTAAATCTTTAGCAATTACCAAGTATACGAATCCATGCAATGTTTGGTTGTGTTGGCATCCACAAGGAGGATGTTGGATGATTGTGGACGCATCGTTTCAGTAGAAGATGACAAACTGATTAATTAATGGATTTATGCGGAAATCACTTGCTTCCAATCTTAGACATTGGCTATCTTTGGAGTCTGCTAACCAAATTAATTGCTTCATTTACTATTGTGGGCATCCTAGTTATCCCCTAATCAATTTTAAGTCGTCCTCTGTTTCAAGATCTAAACTATATAAAGCAATCCTGCTTGTAAGATCTTGTACTTCCATCTGCCACCATGTTTTCTCGTGGCAGCAGCTCATCCATGGCAAACAAGAAGGTATGAAAAACTTTACTGAAGATATTCAAGCAAGTATAGTTGCAAACAACATTCTTTTTTGTTTCAAGATCTGAACCGTCTTAAAATAAGATGCCTATAGTATTTTATTAAAGTCAAACTTTTAAAGTTTGACCAACTATAAATAGAAATACATTAACGTCTACAATATAAAATCCACATCATAAGAAAATATATTTCCTGGTGTTTCAAACAATATTGATTTGTGATTGTAAATATTGACCATTTTTTCTATATTGTTAGTCAAACTATAAAAAGTTTGACTTTCAGAAAAAAACTATAGACATCTTATTTTGAAAAGGAGGGAGTATAAAGCAATCTGGATCTGGGGCTTGCGAATACCAAAATCATGAGCCAAGCTTTGATGCTGAAATGGATCGGGAAACTTTTCCAGGATGACACCTCTATTTGGAAAAATCTGCTCGTAGCAAAATTTCTGGAAGCAAACAATATCTTTGGGGTCGGTCGCGCGGGGGGGGGGGGGGGTCTCCGTTTTGGCGCGGCCTTCATAAGATCAAACACCTTTTTAAGTTGGACGCCAAACATGAGGTGCAAGACGGGGCGCGTACCTTATTTTGGCTAAACTAGTGGACCCCCTTTCTTCCTTGTGTTGCCTTGGGTGCGTTTCTGGCGAAGGTGTAGTACTCCAGCGTTTGTCTCGGTTTTTTATTTGTGCTGAACCTGGGTGCTTTATTAATTTAAAGCAGGGCATAAAATGTATTTTTATCTAAAAAAATATACGGATGGAAGGAGATATATAAATTCAATACTGGATACATGGATATATTAAATAACTTTTTTTTACATGGTACATAATATATTTCTATTACAATTAATATTAAGTCGTTGTATATATAAAATAGCACAATTTCTATTAATTGCAAAGTAAATAGTAATGTATTTCTATTATATTAATTGGATGCGTGCATCACCCAATGAAGAGACCGTGGTGATCCTACTTTTCAAAACAATAAATATAATTGTGACTATGTGTATCATTCGTGTTTCTAGAGTTGCATCAAAATGTCTTTGTGACAGAAAAAAGGAAGCAAAATCTACATCGCAAATTTTATTAAAGATGGAAGTGTTTTTTTTTGTCAATTTTTTTAGTGTATGTATAGGTAAACAATTTATTTGAATCTAAAACAAATCAGACCATATCGTAATAAGAACCCACTCATATATTACAGAAGAGAGGATGCATTGGCTACATATTTGGAATTCACGCTGTAACAAAAGAAAACAAAGTAGGAAGATTGTTTAGAGCCAGCGAGAACATATCTTGTGCACTGATGTGAGCTTTGTGGTCAACTTTGGATGCTAGCTAGGTACATCTCTTGCAGGTATTTACAAATCATAGAGATGTATATAGAGAGAACCATAGAGATACAGTTTCTGAAATTAGTTTGTGCTCAGCTGATTTTGTTTATTTGCAGATGAATATCAATCAAAGCTACCTAGACTTGTTGAACTTCGATGGCTCAGAGAAATTACCAGAAAGCCCACTTGGGGACCAAGTGATAGTGACAAGTGAACAACCTTCTGCATCCGCAAAACCAAAACACACCAAAGGAAAAAATTGGTCAACCGATGAGGACAAGCTATTGATAAAAGCATGGGCAAGCACAAGTTTGGATGCGGTGGTTGGGACAGACCAACATTCAAATACTTATTGGACTAGAATTTTAGATTTCTACAATGCGCACAAGCCACCACATTGGCCGGATCGTGCTTATAATGCAATTAGTTGTCATTACAACACTATTAATAAGGAGACGAGTAGGTTTTGTGCATGCCTTCAACATATTATTAATAGGAAAACGTAGAGTGATGTAGTAATTACCAACCTTCGCCGAAAGAATTTTTTGGGGTAGCGAGGATTTTCTTTGAAGTAGTCGTCTCATAGAAGAAGAAATCCGGCATCCCTTTCCCGATCAATTGTCTTGCGTCCATGATTGGAACCGCCATGGCGGCGAGCGTTCCCCTGCTCTTCCTCCTCACGATATGAGAATGCTGTAACAATGAGTTCGTCGTCGCCGGACGAAGACGATGAAGAATTCATGGGCATACTGGAGGTGGAAATGTTTGCACTCATTGTTGTGCGAGAGAGAGGATTCTAGGAGAGAGATAAGATAGGCCACAACCAGGAACGCTAAGAGAGTGAGAGGTGTGGTATATATAGTCACCGAAAATATAGCCATTGAAAATATAGACGTTGGAAAAGTGACCGTTAAAAATATAGCCGTTCAAAAAGTGACCGTTGGAAATATATCCGTTGCAAATAATTTTTTGAATTGGCAGTTACAAATATTATTATTATAATATAAGAGATAGAATATACACACCCTCTATTGTACACGCTCCACTGGTAAACTAAGAGTGTCTAAAATGGAATCTTTATACACAGATGTGTATATGATGATATACACACCCAAATTTACACACTCCACTAGAGATGCTCTTATGTTATCGATAGACCTCAACGCATTGTCTTTGTTCTTTGATTTATAGTTTCTCTTCCATTGGAGTTCATATGAAGAGAAATATCAGCGTGTATTTTCTTCGGTTCAAAGTATAGGTTATCTCTTATTGCAGGTTATCAACAGACCAAAGGGGATATTATTCACCATAGTTTCCTTTTGTAACTATGGAATTTTGAACATTCTTTATTGCAAGAGAATGCCATGTGAACTACGTTATATGCAATTATTTTCATATCTTTTTTTCTATTTTAGACCCGTTGTATTACTCGTTTGAATTACAGGATTATTTCCCGCTCCCTCGTTCTCTTCTTTGATCTCTGCGTCTAGGTAGTCTAGGGATTTCGTGCTATCTCTTATGAGTAATACAGTGTATTATGTTGCAAGGTACAGATTACAATGTTTATATGTCGAGGTAGAGACCTACTCCTTATTGTATGGTATTATGAATCTATCGGGGAGATATGAGATAGGTTACAATGCGCACGATGTGCGATTTGATTATGTATGTGTCTCTTTGGACTTCTTCAGCTTGTCAAATACTTGTCCTCATGGGTTCTCATGCCTGGCTTTGTATATGCAGACAGGCTAGGGTTTTACATGTGTCCTAGCCGACTACCTATCGGAGTCATCATCTTGTGCTCCAAGTCAGGGTGGATAAAGTGCACTCAGCCATGAGCTCCCCCGACCGTGAGCTCGTCCAACATTTGAGCTTCCATGGGCTTACCGGTTCCTCATTGTCGTGTGGGCTTACTCGGTTGGGTATTCCCCCGACATTAACCCCTAAGCTTTCTGGTGATTTGAAGAGTAGGGCGGAAGGTCTTGATTTTATGGTAATTTTGTTTTCTTGGGACTTTGAGTCCATGTCGGGATACCGATGTAGAGGACGTAAAATTGCGGATGAAGAGGCCACTGTATCGTGTACATCGAGTCTGATGAATCGTAGGTGTATAAGTTGATGAGTCATGGACATCGAGGTAGATGAGCCGTCGGCATATAAGCTACCGAGTCATGTAGCTCGGGGTCGGTGAGCTGCATGTGTATAAGACGTCGATTCATGGAGATTGAGGCAGATGAGCCGTAGTCATATAAGGTGCTGATGGTGCAGATCGTGCACTCGTTGGGAGACCCCAAGAGGAGGGTGTGATGCGCACAACGGTAGGAGTTTTCCCCTTAGTTAAGAACCAGGGTTATCAATCCAGTAGGAGAAAGAGGATCTTGGGAGGGTTGATGCCACTAACGGTGGTGCTGGCGCTTCACCGGTGTCAGCAACAATGTGGAACCTGCACACAACACAACCAAAATACTTTGCCCCAATGGTATTGTCGTGGGATAATCACGGCAGACGTTACCGGGGGTAACTGGTCTTGGGGCAAGACGACACAGGTGTTTGGGAGAGGGTTTAGCTCGGAGGAAAACATGATGGAACTCGATCTGGTAGCCGGCAATCAAGTCGCCGAGTCTCCGATCTCAATATATTAACTCAACTCTCGTGTTACACTGGATGCTCGATATCAAGCGATATTGCTAGACCTCTTGGATCTCTCTAACTAGACCTAGGGGCGGGTTTATAAAGCACCCGAACCCCTTGACTTGCCCTCCAAGGTGCACCTTGAATCCTACCCGGTCACTGCATATTAAATCCTAACTTTCCTTACCGCAACCCACAATCCGGGTTACGAGGCCTGCAAACTTGGGCCTTCTAGAAGTTCTTTTATCCTTAGCCGGATCTTGCACAGCGTCCTTTGGGCCGGAATACACCGTGGAATTGGCCTACCAGGTTATGATCCCTCCGTCAGTAGTCCCCAGAATAGCTTGGGCTTCATAAGATTCTCTTTGAAGCGCACGCTATTCCCTGCAAAATTATCAAACTTACAAACTTAATGGAGGCCGGGTTAAATTGCTTTGATAAACAGCTAGGCCTAACTCCACGGTGGCCATATAGTAACCCGGTTTCCTCCAAGTACGTTGCTTAGTTTTCCGGGTTAACACCCTAATAAGAATGTTAAAGATCTGGCTTACTTTACTTGATAATTAACCCTGATGTCGCGGAGAAGATCTACTTCCTATTTTCGTCCGGATATTTCGTTCAACACTTAAAGTGTATCTCGCAAAATCCGCGCAGGTAACCGTTATCCCAAAATTTCCGGCTCCCTCCCGTTGGCCTAGATCTTATCCACCCGCACCTTATAAATAGGTGCCCGGGAAACAACCCAACCTTCCAACAATCCATTCCAACTCTTCTCCTTTCCCCTTCTCTCGTGATTGCGCAACACCATCGCGAAAAAACCTCACGCCTCTTGCCGGAGCCAAGACACAAACGGCCACATTCATCCTCGCGCCACTCTGTGCCGCCGCCGAGCTCCGTCGCTGATGGGGGGATGATAACCCGGTAGGCCAAACTCCAAGGAGTAACCCGGCCCAAAGGACGCTGTGCAGGATCCGGCTAAGGATAAGGAAACCTGTGAAGGCCCAAGCTTGTAGGCCCAGTAACCCGGATTGTGGGTTGTGGTAGAAGAAAGCTAGGGTTTGTGCGCCGTGTCCGGGTAGGATCCAGGATGCGCCTTGGAGAATAAGCCTGGGGGTACGGGTGCTTTATAAACCGACCCCCAGGTCTAGTTTAGGCAGAGATCTAAGAACCCTAGTAATATCGCTTGATATCGAGCATCTAGTGTAATCCCAGAGTTGAGTTGTTATATCAAGATCGGAGACTCGGCGACTTTGATTGCCGGCTACCAGATCGAATTGCACCATGTTTTCCTCTGACCTAAACCCTCTCCCAAACGCCTGTGTCGTCTTGCCCCAAGATCAGTTACCCCCGGTAACGTCTGCCGTGATTATCCCACGACAGTTGGCGCCCACCGTGGGGCCTGCGTCCAAAGGTGTTTACATCACGGGAGAAGCTCGGAAGAGCATGGAGAATCTTGTCGTCGGCGAAATCTACATCGACCGCAAAGGAGAAAAGATGGTGGACGATTCCGGCTGGGGGCCAGAGTCGGATCACCTCGAATCCGGATCCGTCGTGACAATCGGCCGGATCAGCGTCTTCATTGGTATGGTATGTACTTCCAATTCGATCCCTGACAATATTGGATCTGATTCTGTGCCAGGAGAAGCCACTTCTATCCGATCAGATGATGAAGAATCGATTGGAACGGCACATCCGGCAGGAGAACCCATCGCGGAGTGGGAACAGCCGGAGGAGCCGGCATGGACCCCGCGCGACCGGGTCGAAAGAGAAGATGATGCCGGGTCTATCCTGGATCTGCTGGAGAACCGGTATGAGGAGGAGAACGGCGAGGAAGAACAGCATGAATTTACACCGGGTATCGTACGCCGAGTTGCAGTCTATGCGGCTCCCGCGGCCAATCTCAACCAAGGAAACGCAACCGCGGCATCAGTCGGGGCGTCTCAGGCAGTGGCCCAGCAGCAGGGCGCGGCTAACGGAGACCCGGTTTTGGCCCGGGTTGATGGGGAGTCGGCATCAGTAACCAGCCGTGCAGCAGATGAGGAGTTGCATGCAAACACGTTCGGATTCCTGGGAAACCGGACACCAGGGGCGGGTCCTTCGAACCCGCGCCACCCGGCCTTATTCGATAATAATCTGATTCTAGACCCCACGGTTCTGGCAACGGTTATCACTCCGGAAAACGCAGCGGAACGTGTCAGGGATCTGGATGTGGCTCGTCGTGCGCTGGAACAGCAAAGAAGGCAGGTAGAGGCAGAAAGGCAAGGGATGGCCACGCGGCAGCGTGAGCTGGATGCGCTGGAAACTCGGCTCCGAGAGGAAACGTCTAGAGTACATCAAAGGCATCAAACCAGGTTAGCAGCAACGGGCGGGGTTATTAATCCGGCTAATTTATTTGTCACACCTCAGGATCAGCCGATACCAGTGGTGAACCAGGGAATCGCACCCCAACCGGCGACAGCAGGGACACATCCGGCAAATGAACGGGCCGGGTTACCCCCACCACAGACTAGAGTCACAACCGGCAATAATCTACCACCACCGCCACCATTACGATTCCGCACACGAGCCGGTCACTACAATAACCCCATGGACAATGTGTATGCGGCGACACTCGCGTTAAATCAAATCCCTGTGGGAGAGTCGCCCCATGCAGAGAAGACTCGGCAAGCCATCGATCTGTTGCACACTGCGGTGGCACAAGCCCAATTATCCGGATCATAGAAGCGGTATGCACGGGACGCCATACGTCAGTCAACAGCAAGGGAATATCCAAACAAGTTCAGCACGGCGGAGGGAAGAGCAGTAGCAAATGCCGCCTCCTCCCCGCGCTCAGGCAGCATCAGCAGCACAGGCTGTCGTGGACAGTTCCAGAGCCCGGAGGGCCGCGGCCGGGTCTGCAGCGCATGGGCTTCCCGCAGCATCGCGCCCAGCCGCGCCCCCCGCGGTATCACATGTTTCTAGAGAAAGACCGGCCTCAACCGTTCTAGCGGGACCCAAGTGTCTCTCGGACAATATCAGAGCGGAACCTTACCCGGAAAAATTCAAAGAACCAGGGAAAGTAGTAAATTATGAACCAACTATGGATCCAGAAACATGGCTAAGCAGTTACGAGATGGCAATGTCGATTCACAACGCGTCCGAGAATCTCCAAGCCAAGTTCATGTACTTGATGATGTCAGAAGGAGCAGCAAAGTTGTGGTTCACCAACTTGCCGGAAGGATCGATCAAGTCCTGGGAGGAATTGAAGACCGCGTTTGTCAAGCACTTTCATGGGACGTGCAGGAAATTGTTCACTATTGACGATCTAGAGCGATGCGTCCAAAAGAAGGGAGAATCGGCGCGCAGTTGGGTGCGCCGGGTTATGGAGATACTTCACTCTTCCACGGATATTCAGCCCAAGGATGCACTACAGGCCATGGCAAAAACATGCAAGTATATACCTTAGTGCAAGTTAACTCGCATGAAGTCTAGTCGAAATGCATCGGAAGTCACAATGGGAGAATTGATGGATGCGTGCAACAAACACGCCGCGACAGATACTACAGAAGAGGAAGTTGATGACAGGAAGGTAAAAGCAAACACAAGTAATAACGGAAGAACCGGCAATGGATCAGCACCGGGTAATAACGGAAATAGCCAGAACAAGCGCCCGTTTGAAGGAGGCTCTGAGTTTGTCGCCAACACAGAAGCCGGGTCTTCAAGGCCCAGAGCAGAAGGAAATTTCAACGGAGGTAATCACAGTGGAGGAAATTATCAAGGACCGCCAAGGCCGGGTAACAATTGGGACATATTCAGGATGGCATGCCCAAAGCACAGCAGGAACGGCAGGCCAGCTAACCACTCCCTAGAACAGTGCGCCGACTTACAAAGATGGAAAAATGAGGAAGTAAACAGAGCTATGCGAGGTGCAGGACGGGGAGGAGGACCGGGTCCAGGGGGAAACCCGGGCAACGGCCCACCCCCAGCTGGTAACCCGGCGGCTGGAAGCCAAGGTAATAACCAAGGGGGGGCAGGAGGTTTCCAGGCTAACCCCAAACAATTGGGTCAATATCATGTGCATACCACAGGAGGCTCTAACAAGGACAAAAAGATACTGAAGGAAGCGGTCAACTCAGTTTCGTCAGCTGTCCCGAGATACTTGAGATGGTCAGAACAGGAGGTAACATGGAGCAGAAGGGATCACCCAGAAAGAGTGGAGCACCCGGGAGTCTTGGCATTAGTAGTCGCACCGCAAGTCAATGGGTATGAGCTGAAAAAGGTTTTGATGGATGGTGGAAGCAGCATCAATATACTGTATTGGGAAACCTTCCTACGCATGGGCCTCAAGGAGTCTCAGCTACAAAAAAGCTCAACAGTTTTTCATGGGATAGTGCCGGGTCATTCAGCGTGCCCCGAGGGAATCGCATTGGAGGTAGCCTTTGGGGAGTCAAAGGATAACTATCGAGTTGAGTGGCTTACCTTTGAGGTAGTCAAGTTGCGCAGCCCTTATCACGCGTTATTTGGAAGGCCGGCTTACGCCAAATTCATGGCTAGGCCGTGTTACGTATATCTACAGCTAAAAATCCCGGGTCCCAAGAAGACCATTACCATACATGGAAATCGAGACATAGCAGCTGAATGCGACGAAGGAGATGCAGCAATGGCCGAGCAGGCCTGTAGAAAAGAAGAACTCAAGCATTACCGGTCTCAAGCAGACCCGGAGCATAGAGCCACATCAAAAAGGCCGAGTACTGAAGGCGAAAGAGCAAAATCCAAGGTAGCACAAGATGCTAAAATGGTGGCTTTTATCAAGGATGACTCCTCCAAACAATCCGCCATAAAAGAAGAAGCTGCACGACCGCTGTAACACCTGGGGTGTTACCTGTTTGTTTTGCTTGCATCATATGCATCACATTGCATTGCACCATGTTTGCATCACAACTGAAACTTTCAAAACAATTTAAACTTTCACCTCGCTCAAAATTTCCAATTCAAACTTGCAAACTAAACCACTCATTTGTTCTTCCATAGTTTGAAAATTGTTTTAATCAAATTGTCTGTTAATAAATTTTTCCCCTCTTGTTAAAACC
This sequence comes from Alopecurus myosuroides, assembly GCA_028641055.1. Taxonomy (NCBI): domain Eukaryota; kingdom Viridiplantae; phylum Streptophyta; class Magnoliopsida; order Poales; family Poaceae; genus Alopecurus; species Alopecurus myosuroides. Next base: position 16,032 of record JAPCYS010002677.1, read on the forward strand.
CTAATGACTAATTCAAAAATTCAAATCAAATCACTTGTTAAATTGTTGGTTTTAATCAAACCACTATTTTCAATCAATTAATTAAAACACCTTCATCTTCAAATCAAAATGCCTCAAACATAACCACTTTTGAATTCATAAACTTTAACAAGCCAAGCAACTAAATTTCAATAAAATTAAACCTTAGGGGTAACCCTATTAAAAATTACTTTGTTTTCCTAATGCTAAAATCATTCAAAAATGGTTTAAATCCCAAACAGCAATTTATTTTCACACTTTCTGTAACACAAAACTTGGCAGTGTTTTCTTTTAATCTAATTAGCTTAACCTAATTTTCCTACAAATTTTACTAACCTAAAATATCTCCTTTTCTTCCAAATCCTTTTCTGCAAAAAATAAAAAAAAGAATAAATAAAAAGAAAAAGAAAGCTAGCGGCAACTAACCTAACTACCGCGCGCCCCCACCTAAGCACCTTACCGCACGCCTGGCCCAATACCCTTTCGACGAGCCGCCCCCGTCGTCTACCTTCGTACGGAGCAGCATCCGCTGCTGCCACGGCAGCAGCAGTATCACAGCGACGGCCAGGAGCACTCCCCTCGCCCCATAAGACCCTAGACCAACCCTAACCTAGCCCTACTCCCTCCCCTCGAGAGCGCCGTCGATTCCATCGCTCTGCCTCTCTCTCCCATCTCTGTCCCTCTCACCACTCGCCGGAGCACGCCTCTCTGAACCTCGTTGATCACCGGCGCTGCAGCTCCACCACCACCCTCCTAGCCACCGGGAATTGAAGCCCCACTCCTTCCTCTCTCGTTTGCACGCCAGCACCAGCCCGGAGGCGCACGGAGCACCCGCCGCCGTCCATGCCTCTGTTCGCGGCGCCTACCTCGCCGTCGACTGCAACTGAGGACGTCGCCGCAGTTGCCGTGCGCCTCCTCTCTCGCTGACGGCGTGGATCGGACCGCCACCGCTCCCTCTACGACAACCACAGCAGCGTTGAGCACGAGGGACACCACATCTCCGCCGCCGTCCAGGGATTTGCCGCCGTCGAGCTCGTCACGGTCCTCTGCATCCACGACACCGCGGTGAGCAACCACCGTTTCCCTCCGTCCCTCTCCTTCCTGTCTCTCTGCAACACTTCGCGAGCACGCACACGTATCATCGCATCCACGGCGGCACAGCACGGCCACGAGATCGCCGTTGGTCCTCGCCGGTGAGCCGTTTCCTCTGTCAGTCGCGGAAGCGCGCGCTCGTCAGAAAATTCAGTTAGCGCTTGCATAACCTTTTCCTCTCTGCGTGTTTGTACCTGACAAGCAACGCACACACCGAATTGGTTCAGATCAGCGCACGAGCAGGGAGACCGCGGGATCGAGCTGCTCCCCGCGGGACTTTCCCAAACCTTTTTTCCACGGGGTACTGACAGGCATGGCCCAGCCGTCAGTCACCCTTGTGCCACGCCAGCGCAGCGTGCCACGCTGGCCCCCCAGGCCCACGCTGCAGTGGCTGGGGCTGGCTAACAGCACGGTATCAAACATTTCTGCGCATTTTTCTGAAATTCCAAAATCTTTAAATAACAGAATTAATACACAAACTTCAAACCTTAATATCTTTTATTCTGTAAATCCAATAAATACAAGTTTTATATGTTTTCTGTTCCAAATTTCATAATCTTTCCAAATAACATATTTGTGCACTGTTTTGAATTTTCCAAATACATTAAAAATTCAAATTTGGATAATTCAAATGTAATTTGCAACCATTCATAAATAATTCATACTAATTCCAAATAAGGCAAATAAAATATGTTTTCCACACCATTTTAAATAACCTATTCAAATATAAATTTTGTTTTCTGTTTTGAATAATTAAAATTGCCTAAACAATTTAAATCTTGTTTAATTCAATTAAAACTTGGTTAATATTGTTTAATTCATAACTAAATAATCCTAATTCCAATTTCAATATGTGAAACATGTAATCCAACTAAAATTTGATGTTCTTTTTAAATATCCACTTTGTCTTTTGTTTTGAACACTTTCACTTGATGAAAACAATAATTGCTCGTGTGACATGTTTAAGTAACCAAACTTTCCTAAACTTAATAAATAATTTCCAAACTTGTTTCAATTGGTTCTATTGTTGTTATTTTGCTGTTTTCCTCATCCATGCATCATGCTAATCCACTTTCACATGTTGTTTAGTTGTAAAACAATTAATTCAACCCTAATTCATGGGCTTTTCATATGCAATCCAATTGCATATGGGTCCATTTAATCATGTTGTTATCTTGTCAACTAGTTTTATTTTGATGCATCAATTAAACTATCATGCATCATCCCATGTTTGTGCACCTATGCCATGATATTGATTGTTTATCTTTCTGCATTGTTTGTTTGCTTCTTCTCGGATATACGACGTTGAGACCGACGATACTTACGACACCCCTTCTAGGACTTAGCTCAGTACCAGGCTACTGGGTTTGCAGGCAAGTTATCACTCACATGAACCACTGTGTTCCTTTCAACATTGATTACCGAACTTTCCGTTGTTCTTTTCTGCTAGCCTTAGTAGTAGTTGTTTCTGTTACGAACCTATCACATGTATCCTTTAACCTTGATATTGCCTCACCTCCACTCCTATCACCCCTTGGTTGAGCCAGTGTCCTACTAGCATGCTTAGGTTGTTTTGCTCGAGTCTGTTACCCGTTATTTTCTGATACTACTCTTTTACGTTCTGGGGGCTCGATGTTTAATCAATCAATCATGCTAATGTTATTATCAATAATAAATTTGATGATAAGGCACCGGCAGGAGGCCCAGGGTTTTTGAGGCCTGCTAGTGTCGACCCCCTAATTAGGAAAAGGGTCTTGTCTACTGATCCATGATGAGCGCACTACCCGCATGTGGGAAGCGAGTATGGGCCCCCCCTCAACTTGACCCGATTCGCATCTCGTCCAAATCGCCGTACTAGTTCGGGCTTTCCATTTGCTGCATGCATGATCTTGCGAGCCCTTGGCGCCCGGGTGGAACTTTCGTAGTCGGCATTTAGGGCGGCGTGGTCTTCCAGTGCTATGAGGGTCCTTCTTTTCTTCGGGGGGCTCGATTAGCCGCGCACGCACAGCACGCGGTGCTTTGGGCTTGATGCGAAGAAGGGTTGGTTGTGTTGAGTACCTCGCTTGGTGGGGTGATTTCCCATCTGGCGGGTTATTCATGCGTGTACGGCTAAATTGGTGCAACCCTGCAGGGATAATCTTCTCGAGAAGCCGTGTTTTCCGCGGTTATGGATTACTTGGTGAAAGTACTGGCTAACAAGTACTCAGGACAACTTAAACATAATGATCAAACATGTTACACCCAATGATTAATAACTTGACTAGTAATAGGTTGATGACACAATAACTTGATTCACCTTTAATACAACGGTGTGAGTTATCCTCGGATTGCTTCTTTGGATAAGGGGCGAGATCCAGGATGGGTTTGTTTGAAGTTATCTTTCAGTTGGTTACAATCCTCGATCTTATCCCCTTTCTGTTAGCCGGAAGTGGTAGAATCTCTGTAGTTGGTTAGTGCAGCCAGTTGCAGCATCTTTTATATCCCCTCTCATCCGTTGAACCCAAGGCATCTGTGCTTGGTGTTGACGGGTTACACTTTGGTGAACGTGAGTCTTGCTTGCCAGTACGTTTATGTACTGACCCCTTTGGGCTGTGGTTTCCGCAGACCTACGTTTCCGAGGATCTACATGGTGGCTACTACGTGGAGTATGATGAGACTGCTGACGAGTAGATAGCGGACCCGGGCAGGATCCGAGACTTCGTGGATGGGCTCCGTCTGTTCGTTTCCGGCCTCTTAGGCCTATTTGGTTCTTGTCTGTACTCAGACATGTTGAATGCTTCCGCTGTGATGTAATGATGAATTGTTGGGACATGTGTCCTCTGAATGATTGTACTTGCTATCTCTGCTCTAATGAGAGCTATTTGCAACTTATTTCAATCTTTTGTGTCGTAGAGATCTGTTGTGATATCAGTTGTTCAACGCCGTTGACGTACCATGTGTGTATGGTTTGAAGTACGTCGACGGAAGTGCCTTTGATCTCTAGTGGATAGTTTACATCGACGATGGAATAGCAGGGCTTGTGTTGTCGCGCATAAGCGCAGGCCTACCAGGAAGCTGGGACGTGGGAGCAGTTATGCCCCATAATCCAAGCATCTGCTATCCAGTTCGGCCCGATGAGTATCCCCTAGAAATCAGGGTGCGACAAATGGTATCAGAGCCTTGGTTCCGATTCCCGATATTGTTTCGATACGAATGGTTATCGGAGCAACGGGTCCGCAAAGCCTGTAGGTTAACCTAGCTAACGGTCGTTGTTTCTAGAGTGTCAAAAACTATTTCTGCTAAACTATTTTGGAAAAACATCTCAATAGGATTCTTGTTTTTCTCCTTATCCCTAATCTATTTCCCCTCCCATCTTATTTGCTTTGGAGTCTCCCCCCTTTGTCTATCTTTCAAAGTGTTAGGATCCTACGTGGGTGGACGTTTTCTGAGCCCTTAACCTAATAGGTTCGATCATCGGAAGATTCCTGGTGGAAGACCATCGTCATCACTCCGAGCAAGAATCCCTTGTTAGTGGTGTCGAGGAGATCAACTGGAAGCATCGATAGTCGAACTTCTTTCCCCTCCCGGGTTAGCAGGTGGATTGCGAGGGCGCAATCCCTTGTTAGTGGTGTCGTCTGTAACACCTGGGGTGTTACCTGTTTGTTTTGCTTGCATCATATGCATCACATTGCATTGCACCATGTTTGCATCACAACTGAAACTTTCAAAACAATTTAAACTTTCACCCTCGCTCAAAATTTCCAATTTCAAACTTGCAAACTAAACCACTCATTTGTTCTTCCATAGTTTGAAAATTGTTTTAATCAAATTGTCTGTTAATAAATTTTTCCCCTCTTGTTAAAACCCTAATGACTAATTCAAAAATTCAAATCAAATCACTTGTTAAATTGTTGGTTTTAATCAAACCACTATTTTCAATCAATTAATTAAAACACCTTCATCTTCAAATCAAAATGCCTCAAACATAACCACTTTTGAATTCATAAACTTTAACAAGCCAAGCAACTAAATTTCAATAAAATTAAACCTTAGGGGTAACCCTATTAAAAATTACTTTGTTTTCCTAATGCTAAAATCATTCAAAATTGGTTTAAATCCCAAACAGCAATTTATTTTCACACTTTCTGTAACACAAAACTTGGCAGTGTTTTCTTTTAATCTAATTAGCTTAACCTAATTTTCCTACAATTTTTACTAACCTAAAATATCTCCTTTTCTTCCAAATCCTTTTCTGCAAAAAATAAAACAGAAGAATAAATAAAAGAAAAAGAAAGCTAGCGGCAACTAACCTAACTACCGCGCAGCCCACCTAAGCACCTTACCGCACGCCTGGCCCAATACCCTTTCGACGAGCCGCCCCCGTCGTCTACCTTCGTACGGAGCAGCATCCGCTGCTGCCACGGCAGCAGCAGTATCACAGTGACGGCCAGGAGCACTCCCCTCGCCCTATAAGACCCTAGACCAACCCTAACCTAGCCCTACTCCCTCCTCCCCTCGAGAGCGCCGTCGATTCCATCGCTCTGCCTCTCTCTCCCATCTCTCTGTCCCTCTCACCACTCGCCGGAGCACGCCTCTCTGAACCTCGTTGATCACCGGCGCTGCAGCTCCACCACCACCCTTCTAGCCACCGGGAATTGAAGCCCCACTCCTTCCTCTCTCGTTTGCACACCAGCACCAGCCCGGAGGCGCACGGAGCACCCGCCGCCGTCCATGCCTCTGTCCGCGGCGCCCACCTCGCCGTCGACTGCAACTGAGGACGTCGCCGCAGTTGCCGTGCGCCTCCTCTCTCGCTGACGGCGTGGATCGGACCGCCACCGCTCCCTCTACGACAACCACATCAGCGTTGAGCACGAGGGACACCACATCTCCGCCGCCGTCCAGGGATTTGCCGCCGTCGAGCTCGTCACGGTCCTCTGCATCCACGACACCGCGGTGAGCAACCACCGTTTCCCTCCGTCCCTCTCCTTCCTGTCTCTCTGCAACACTTCGCGAGCACGCACACGTATCATCGCATCCACGGCGGCACAGCACGGCCACGAGATCGCCGTTGGTCCTCGCCGGTGAGCCGTTTCCTCTGTCAGTGTCGCGGAAGCGCGCGCTCGTCAGAAAATTCAGTTAGCGCTTGCATAACCTTTTCCTCTCTGCGTGTTTGTACCTGACAAGCAACGCACACTCACCGAATTGGTTCAGATCAGCGCACGCGAGCAGGGAGACCGCGGGATCGAGCTCTGCTCCCCGCGGGACTTTCCCAAACCTTTTTTCCACGGGGTACTGACAGGCATGGCCCAGCCGTCAGTCACCCTTGTGCCACGCCAGCGCAGCGTGCCACGCTGGCCCCCCAGGCCCACGCTGCAGTGGCTGGGGCTGGCTAACAGCACGGTATCAAAACATTTCTGCGCATTTTTCTGAAATTCCAAAATCTTTTAAATAACAGAATTAATACACAAACTTCAAACCTTAATATCTTTTATTCTGTAAATCCAATAAATACAAGTTTTATATGTTTTCTGTTCCAAATTTCATAATCTTTCCAAATAACATATCTGTGCACTGTTTTGAATTTTCCAAATACATTAAAAATTCAAATTTGGATAATTCAAATGTAATTTGCAACCATTCATAAATAATTCATACTAATTCCAAATAAGGCAAATAAAATATGTTTTCCACACCATTTTAAATAACCTATTCAAATATAAATTTTGTTTTATGTTTTGAATAATTAAAATTGCCTAAACAATTTAAATCTTGTTTAATTCAATTAAAACTTGGTTAATATTGTTTAATTCATAACTAAATAATTCTAATTCCAATTTCAATATGTGAAACATGTAATCCAACTAAAATTTGATGTTCTTTTTAAATATCCACTTTGTCTTTTGTTTTGAACACTTTCACTTGATGAAAACAACAATTGCTCGTGTGACATGTTTAAGTAACCAAACTTTCCTAAACTTAATAAATAATTTCCAAACTTGTTTCAATTGGTTCTATTGTTGTTATTTTGCTGTTTTCCTCATCCATGCATCATGCTAATCCACTTTCACATGTTGTTTAGTTGTAAAACAATTAATTCAACCCTAATTCATGGGCTTTTCATATGCAATCCAATTGCATATGGGTCCATTTAATCATGTTGTTATCTTGTCAACTAGTTTTATTTTGATGCATCAATTAAACTATCATGCATCATCCCATGTTTGTGCACCTATGCCATGATATTGATTGTTTATCTTTCTGCATTGTTTGTTTGCTTCTTCTCGGATATACGACGACGTTGAGACCGACGATACTTACGACACTCCTTCTAAGGACTTAGCTCAGTACCAGGCTACTGGGTTTGCAGGCAAGTTATCACTCACATGAACCACTGTGTTCCTTTCAACATTGATTACCGATACTTTCCGTTGTTCTTTTCTGCTAGCCTTAGTAGTAGTTGTTTCTGTTACGAACCTATCACATGTATCCTTTAACCTTGATATTGCCTCACCTCCACTCCTATCACCCCTTGGTTGAGCCAGTGTCCTACTAGCATGCTTAGGTTGTTTTGCTCGAGTCTGTTACCCGTTATTTTCTGATACTACTCTTTTACGTTCTGGGGGCTCGATGTTTAATCAATCAATCATGCTAATGTTATTATCAATAATAAATTTGATGATAAGGCACCGGCAGGAGGCCCAGGGTGGTTTTGAGGCCTGCTAGTGTCGACCCCCTAATTAGGAAAAGGGTCTTGTCTACTGATCCATGATGAGCGCACTACCCGCATGTGGGAAGCGAGTATGGGCGCCCCCCTCAACTTGACCCGATTCGCATCTCGTCCAAATCGCCGTACTAGTTCGGGCTTTCCATTTGCTGCATGCATGATCTTGCGAGCCCTTGGCGCCCGGGTGGAACTTTCGTAGTCGGCATTTAGGGCGGCGTGGTCTTCCAGTGCTATGAGGGTCCTCCTTTTCTTCGGGGGGCTCGATTAGCCGCGCACGCACAGCACGCGGTGCTTTGGGCTTGATGCGAAGAAGGGTTGGTTGTGTTGAGTACCTCGCTTGGTGGGGTGATTTCCCATCTGGCGGGTTATTCATGCGTGTACGGCTAAATTGGTGCAACCCTGCAGGGATAATCTTCTCGAGAAGCCGTGTTTTCCGCGGTTATGGATTACTTGGTGAAAGTACTGGCTAACAAGTACTCAGGACAACTTAAACATAATGATCAAACATGTTACACCCAATGATTAATAACTTGACTAGTAATAGGTTGATGACACAATAACTTGATTCACCTTTAATACAACGGTGTGAGTTATCCTCAGATTGCTTCTTTGGATAAGGGGCGAGATCCAGGATGGGTTTGTTTGAAGTTATCTTTCAGTTGGTTACAATCCTCGATCTTATCCCCTTTCTGTTAGCCGGAAGTGGTAGAATCTCTGTAGTTGGTTAGTGCAGCCAGTTGCAGCATCTTTTATATCCCCTCTCATCCGTTGAACCCAAGGCATGTGTGCTTGGTGTTGACGGGTTACACTTTGGTGAACTGTGAGTCTTGCTTGCCAGTACGTTTATGTACTGACCCCTTTGGGGCTGTGGTTTCCGCAGACCTACGTTTCCGAGGATCTACATGGTGGCTACTACGTGGAGTATGACGAGACTGCTGACGAGTAGATAGCGGACCCGGGCAGGATCCGAGACTTCGTGGATGGGCTCCGTCTATTCGTTTCCGGCCTCTTAGGCCTATTTGGTTCTTGTCTGTACTCAGACATGTTGAATGCTTCCGCTGTGATGTAATGATGAATTGTTGGGACATGTGTCCTCTGAATGATTGTATTTGCTCTCTCTGCTCTAATGAGAGCTATTTGCAACTTATTTCAATCTTTTGTGTCATAGAGATCTGTTGTGATATCAGTTGTTCAACGCCGTTGACGTACCATGTGTGTATGGTTTGAAGTACGTCGACGGAAGTGCCTTTGATCTCTAGTGGATAGTTTACATCGACGATGGAATAGCAGGGCTTGTGTTGTCGCGCATAAGCGCAGGCCTACCAGGAAGCTGGGACGTGGGAGCAGTTATGCCCCATAATCCAAGCATCTGCTATCCAGTTCGGCCCGATGAGTATCCCCTAGAAATCAGGGTGCGACAACCACTCACAACTAGCCATGTCATGGAAACACCTTACCCGGGTTGGCTAGTACACCCGGTACTCGTCATGAAAAAATCTAACACGTGGAGAATGTGCACCGGTCACGCCAGTTCGGGACCGGTGTCCATGAAGAACTAAACAATGTAACGGGCAGCAGGTTTCAGACGCGCTCTTTTCCTACCCAGGGCACCTAAGGGGACTGGAAGGTTTTTAATGAGGCGGCCTGCTGGTCCAAACTTTCTCGCATCAATAAAGAGATGGTTATCAAGTCCTGTTTCGTTACAGCCGGATTACAAGTAAGTAGTATCCATGTGACATCAATATTTCAGTATCATTAAGAACGTTGAGTATATATAGGTCTCGGGGGCTGGTTGCTCAAGTAGCCCAGCTATAAACCCAAAAGACCCGGCCTTGATGCCTATAAGTTATAAGGGCCGATTACTCGCAAACGAGTACGGCTGCAATCTTATAACTGGAAAAAGGAGCAAAATTTTCTTGACTTTTCTTACTTAAGCTCGATGTGACTCGCACTAAAGTGGCATGATTCGTTCGCTTACGATTACAATCAGCCATGAAGCCCAATGGGACTTGCCTTACCCTGTTCTCGTATGGATGTAACAACATGGTATCCACGCGAAAGCCGGCTTACAGTACAAGATAGTCAAAAGGGTCATCTAAACCACAAGTTTATGCAGAGTACAAGGCTAATAGCCGGAAACTCAACAACTATCAAGCATAACTTCAGTACCTACACGGAATGGCTTTAGGCTTGCGACTCGGTAAAAAACAATTTGTTCTCTGAGAAAGGCCACACCCCCATGACTCGGACTTTGGGTCATGGGGACTGGGGACTTCGAAACAGAAACAAACTACTTGGCTATCGAAGTTCGAAAGACCTCACCATCCGAGTCTTGGGGACTTAAAGAAAAAGTCCACTTGGCAAAGCCCTTGGTATTCGGAAAATCGAGTCTTACGAAGGGAGCCAAAATAGAGAGTCGGGTATCGAGAAAAAGCTCAAAGAATAGACAAGCAATACGGTTATCAAAAGGCCAGGAAAGCCGCAAAGTATATCACGGACTAAAAGTACGTTACAAGTTCCAACATCAGTATCAGGGGTGCACAGGCGCACCATCAAAAGCATAATAGTTTGAATACAAAGCATCACGTAAACAAGGTATTATGATGGTATTGCCCTATTCGGCCTCCTGAGTACGGTCTTCCGGGTCTGGGTCCTGGGCTTGCTGCTTAGCCTTCTCGGCACCCTTACCCGGACTCACTGCACCAGGGCGGACGGGTGGAGGGACGGCTGGTGTAGAGGCAGACGGACCTGATCCTAACTCGGCCTCTCTCTTCGCAGTCGCCTCCCTCTTCCTGGCCGAGTTAGAAGCCCACTTCTCCAAGATATCAAAGGGCGGGGGTGCTTCCTCCGTAACAACTTTGCCATCAGCGTCGTATGCACTCATAATCGTGTTTAGATCCAAACTATCGGCCAAAGTGGTAGCCGAGGGGCGCACTGCGGCTTGTATGGCCTTGAAATCCTTGGGTGTAAATTTGGAACCGTCTGCCTTGAATTCGGGAAACCCGGATATTACCTTTGCCGGGTCAAGCTTCGGAAAGAAAGCCTTGGCCAGGGTGAAAGCCCGGGTCATTCCAATCCGGCAGGATGAGCGTTTCCAGATTTCAATCCAGCCAGGCACAGTGGAGCAGGCTTGAATGAGATTTTCTTCACCCGGATATACTTCCGTAGGCCACTTCACGGCATCCAGTATAAATTTTGTGCCGGCAAAGAAAGTCCGGAGCACGGTCTTTAGGGTTCTAGCCTTGACAATGGCATTCTCCTCTGGGGCCGCAAGGTTGGCACCTACAGTTGTAACAAAAGAAAGAACGTATCAGTAATCCCGAGTTTGATATAATAAAGCAAAGACATGGAGCCAGTCGACAGCAAAAACTTACTAAGCAAGATCTGATAAGTATCGGCGACTTGGTCCGATAGTTTCTTCAGTGCGGTCTGAGCGGCATTGCACTGCTTCTTGTATTTGGAAACATCCTTCTTCAAAGTTTTCATGTCATCCTCAAGGGTTTCCCTTCGTTTTACCTCGGCAAGGAGAAGTTGTTCGGTCTTAAGTAAAGTTTCATCAGACCGGGTTATCTGTGCCTGTAAGTAGCAAGGAACGCAAGTACCAGTTGGATATTATGGTAAGCTGAATATGGCGTAAAGTACCAAGCATAACTTTTGCAAGTCATACTCGGAACTTGGGGACTAGGTATGCAATATGAGATACCAAGTGTCCTTACCTGGTGCTCTGCAGCCATGCGCTCCAAGATCTTGCTCTCCGAAGTCTTCATAGTGAGGAGAGTGTTCATCAATTGATGAAAAGTGTCTTTACCCGTATCAGAGGACCCGGGGCCTTGGAAATTCCGAGAAGGAGCTTTCTTCTTAGTGGGAGGCGGAACCCGGGTCATTTGTGCGTCGGAATCCGACGCTCCTTCTTCTGCACCCAAGATTGTGGTTTCGTTCTTCTTGCTTGCATGGGAAGCAATCGGATACTCGGCCTCTTGTGTGTCCGGGTTTATCGGCGACGCTTGTTTTTCGCCGCTAGACGCGGCTGTAGTCTTATCAGTCGGGCTCCCCTTACCCGGGCCCTCGGTCTCCATATCCTCTTGGTCGCTGATAACGACCGTGGCCCTATAGATGTTGTCAGTGAGCAGCTAAATACACAGTCAGGAAAGGGTGATGAAATGTGGTGGAGCGTCAGGAAGGGGATTTTACCCGGTGTTCACTGCAAAGTCACAAGGAAATCCGTCACTGGACTCGGGAGAGGCTGGAAATTATCAAGTCAGACGTCATGTGGGAATGGTTCAAGGAGAATGTTTCGACCGAGAAAAGATAGGGTAAGTACCAGCCCGCCGAGTCGGGGTCGATGAAATACCCGGGTTAAGGGCATCATCACCCGGGTGATTTCGAGTTGACCTGCGCTTGGTCATGGGCGACTCCTTCAAGCATGGCCAATGGAATAACGTCAAGGTAGCTCATGTATGTCATTAAAGTAATACGAATTGAATGCGAGGAGGAGATATGAAACCTTGGAGGTGGCCTCTTGAGTTTTTCTTTTTGATCCGACTTTGATTGTCGGCTCCAGTTCCTCCTCGTCGCTGGCGGATTCTACTTTGCCGTCGGAGTTTTCTTCTTCGTCATCTTCTCGTTCTGGATATCATCAAATTTATAGTTGGAAATGAAGGGGTTATGATGAGCTTAAAGGAACCAAATAAAATCCGGAGAGTACCTTCGTCCGAGTTAACAGCTTCTTGCTCCTCTGGACTTTTGGAGCTAGGAGAGGTGTTGGTTTTCCAAAAATCATCATCAGCCTGAAAAGTGTCAGTACAAGGGTTATCAACTGTATCGAGTGGAAAGAGCAAAGGTAAAGGCATCAAAGTCGGGTTTTCACCTTGGGGGCTGGGTTCTCGAGTGTGAAGGGCTCCAATCCGGATATGTTCCGGATTACCTCAAGCTTTTCTGTCAGAAAACCCTTGATGGTTTTGTGAGTGTCGCCAGCTGCGAAGATGTTGTCAGAGTACCGGAGCGGGTCTGTAGATTGCCCCGAATACTCGCACATCAACTTTGTGCGGATGGAATTGGGTTGAATCCGGAAGTCGACCCAAGTCTTCACCAGGTTGAGCCCGATGAGGCCTTGGGCCGTGAGAGTGTTGATTTTGGCTAGTAGAGGTTGAATTGCCTCCCTGTCCGAGTCAGAGGCGAAGGCGCTAAATTTCTCGGAGATGTCAAGAAGACCCTCTGAGTAACCCGGCAGCTTCTTTTGGCCGGGTGGGGAGGTGTCTTGGCAGTAAAAGTATGAGAACTGCCAGTGCTTGACATGGGAGTTAAGGGTGAGGGGTGGCATCAAAGAATTCTTGCGGCGCTGGATGGAAACCCCGCCGCAAGCAAGAAGCGCCCCGTCACCGCTCTCGCGGCACGGTTTGCACTGAAAAAGCTCAATGAAAAGAGCTAGACTTGGCGAAGTGCACAAGTACGATTCGGAAAGGACGATGAAGTGGGAGATGTTTAATACAGAATTAGGCCCGATGTCAAAAACGCGAAGGCTATAATGGCTTAGAACATCACGGAAAAAAGGGTGACCCGGTGGGCGGAAGCCCCGGGTCACATGTTCCACGAAATAAATTACCTCGCCTTTTGTCGGGGTGGGCCGGGTCTCCTTGCCCGGCACCCTCCATTGGATATCCTCTTGAGGAGGAAGAACTCCCAGCTCCACCAGCTCCTCCAGCTTGGCCTTGGTGACCGTAGACCGCGCCCAGTTGGCGGATATGGAGTTGGTGGCTTTAGTTTTGCTTGGGGTTTTACCCTGCTTTTTGGGAGCCATATGGTTGACCTGCAAAGTACAAGGTAAAAGGATAAGAGGACTGAGACCCGGAAGCTGTGAGCCGGCCGAGTATCGGCAGGATAATATTGAGACACGAAAATTGCGTGTAATTCGGGTGTTAGCTCGCTGAGTAAAGTTCGAATTATCCGGGTGTCAAGTGTTATGGAAAAAATTATGGGGATCTAAGCGTTGAAGGAGCTTTTGAGGACGATGGATGGCTGCATAGGCACTTAGCGCGAATAAAAGGAACTGGAAAGGGGAGGTCCAGCCGGGTGATTGAGGCAAAGGCGGAAACTTCGAGTAGTTCGGGCCCAGATTGGAAATTCCATCTTCAGGTTTGTGGCGAAAATAATAATTGCGGGTAGTAGGAGAGTGGATTGGAGTATACATCTTATCTATTGGGCGAGCTAGAAAGACTATTAGTAGCCTATTTCGGCGTGGGCGAGAAATCCTTGGCGGGCTGATTTGGATCTAATTTGAGGTGAAATCAAAAATTGCAAGGGCAAATTAATGGGCGCAAGAGGCTTACCGGAGGAGATCTGAGTGAAGCCTTGCGGAGGCAGATGGCGCAAGCCTGGTGTCCCTTCGCGGTTCCTGACGGGCCGGATGGAGATTTGCCGGTGGATCTTGGCGGCGGCGCGGGGCGAGCTGTGGTGGAGCGCAGCCTCCGGCCGATGGACTCCGGTGATGCGCGCGGGATTTCCGTGGTGGCGCTCAGTGAGAATGAGCTCGGAGGGAGAAAGGAAGCAGAGTGGGGGGAAATGAGCCGTTAGGGTTCGGGTTACCCCCAAGGAGCCTATTTATAGCACGAGTGGATAAGCCCGGTTCAGCGTGCGGGAGCCGGGAGTTGCGGAAACAAACGGCTATTTATTTGAGTTTTGGCGAGATGCGCTTTAAATGCTGAGCTGGGGATCTGAACGAGAAGAAGAAAGAGATCCATCCCGTGATATCAGGTCAATTATCAAGTATAAAATCTTGACATTTTGGGGTTTTACCTGGGAAAGTAAGTTAGGTAATTGGGAAAGAGCCGGGTTACTATATGGCCACCATGGAGTAAGGCCTAGCTATCTATTGAGGCACCTTAACCCGGCCTCCACATACTCGTGTGTTTGATATCTTTGCAGGGAATAGCGAGCGCTTCAAAGGAGTATCCATGAAGCCCAGGCTATTCTGGGGACTACTGATGGGGGGATGATAACCCGGTAGGCCAAACTCCAAGGAGTAACCCGGCCCAAAGGACGCTGTGCAGGATCCGGCTAAGGATAAGGAAACCTGTGAAGGCCCAAGCTTGTAGGCCCAGTAACCCGGATTGTGGGTTGTGGTAGAAGAAAGCTAGGGTTTGTGCGCCGTGTCCGGGTAGGATCCAGGATGCGCCTTGGAGAATAAGCCAGGGGGTACGGGTGCTTTATAAACCGACCCCCAGGTCTAGTTTAGGCAGAGATCTAAGAACCCTAGTAATATCGCTTGATATCGAGCATCTAGTGTAATCCCAGAGTTGAGTTGTTATATCAAGATCGGAGACTCGGCGACTTTGATTGCCGGCTACCAGATCGAATTGCACCATGTTTTCCTCTGAGCTAAACCCTCTCCCAAACGCCTGTGTCGTCTTGCCCCAAGATCAGTTACCCCCGGTAACGTCTGCCGTGATTATCCCACGACAGTCGCCATACCTTCATCCGGACCGCCGGGAGTTGCGAGGGATCATCCAGACCGCGCTGTTCACCGCCGTTGCGTGCTACTCCAATCCCCTTCAGTAAGTTTCTCGTACCCATCAATTCAACCTCACAATCCCTTGATTTACTCTAGATTGGATCTAGGTGAACCCTCGGGCAATTCTTCCTGTCATGCTCGGTCGGGTCGCTTTAGATGCTCGATAACTCCTCCAATAGTTTGATTGACGGCCATACATCATTCTCCTATCATCATTAACCATTAATTTCTTCGTAGAATCACCCGCAAGTTTTCCAATCTAGATCCATTTCGTTCCAATTTTCCGCGCATGTCATTCACACCCGGAAAATCCTCTTCCTCCGGTTCTTTTGCTTGCAGTAGATTCATGGGCAATCATCCGTCTTCCTCAAACACCTTTGAATACGTAAGTACCCCATAGTTTGTATAATGATGCTTGATACCCGGATAACTTGTAACCTTGCCTTCTAGAATGACACCCGGATAATGCTTAACTTCCGTACTTTCTTGTCACCACTCACAGATACTCGAATAGCCCATGGTTTCCGAGTCTTACTTTTTGCACCTTTTTGCCTTGTGTTTTGCAGGTTGATCCCATGGCTCCCAAAAGGCAGGGGAAACAGCCCCAGGCGAAGACAACCCAATCCATATCCGCCAATTGGGGCGATCCACAGTCACAAAGGCCAAGCTGGACGAGCTGGCCGAGTTGGGGGTCCTTCCTTCTCAGAAGGACATTCATGGAGGGCGCCGGGTGACGAGACCCGGCCCACACCTGCCGAGGATGAGGTAATCTGTTTTATAGAGCACGTGACCCGGGGATTCCGTCCTCCGGTCACCCTTTCTTTCGTGAGGTCCTGAGCCATTATGGCCTCAGGATATTCGACATAGGGCCTAACTCTATGTTGAATATTACCTACTTCATTGTTCTGTCCGAGTCATACCTGTGCACCCCGCCAAGTTTGGCTCTCTTCACCGAACTTTTCCAGTGCAAACCGTGCCGCGAAAGCGGCGACGGAGCACTTCTTGCTTGCGGCGGAGTCTCTATCCAGCGCTGCAAGAATTCTCTAATGCCACCTCTTACTCTTAATTCACACGTCAAACACTGGCAACTCTCATACTTCTATTGCCGGGACACCTCCCCACCCGGCGAAAAGAGGTTGCCGGGTTACTCAGAGGGCCTCCTTGATATCTCCGAGAAATCCAATGCTTTCGCCCCTGACTCGGACAGGGAAGCAATCCTGCCTTCACTAGCTAGAATAGCCGTCCTCTCCGCCCAAGGCCTTCTTGGGCTCAATCTAGTGAAAACTTGGGTTGATTTCCGGATCCAACCCAATTCTATCCGCACCAAATTGATGTGCGAGTACTCGGGGCATGCCACGGATGCACTCCGATATTCCACCAAGAGCTTTGCAGCCGGCGACACCAACAAAACCATCAAAGGCTTCTTGACGGAAAAGCTGGAAGTGATCAAGAACATTACCGGGTTGCCGCCATTTACCCGGGAAAACCCGGCCCCAGCGGTAAGACTCGACATATGCAACTTTATTCATACGTCTTCAACTTGACGCAATTACTGATTCCCATCTTCCTGTTTTTATCTCAGGCTGATAACCCTTTCTGGAATGTTGAAACTTCTCCTGCTGCCGGAGACCCGGAGGAGGAAGACGAACCGGCTGACAATGATGAGGGTAATTATCTGAATCTTACGTCATCTTCATTTGCATAAATTTCCTTATTTTAACCTTTTCCATCAACACATACTCGGCTTGCAGGACCAGAGGACGAGGATGAGAAGGATGACGAAGACCCGGAGGCCACCGAGTCCGATCCAGAAATAACAGTCGGGGTCAAGAGGAAAGCCAGAGGAGTGGTGTGCAAGGTTCCCTATTCCACCATGTCTTCCGAACCCTATTTTTGATAACATGCACAGACTTAACCAACGACTATCTAACTCATCGCACTTGAAGGATTCTATCCCGGCCAAGCGCAGAGTGACCCGGAGTTCACCAGGGGACGATCCCCTTAACCCGGGTATCTCCTCCTCGCCAAACCTCCGTGCCGATATTCCTCTTCCTCGCCCCTCCAAATCTCCTCAGCGCCATTCATCTCCCAATCACCCACTCGCGGGGCAATTCCGGGTCCCACTATCGGTCCCTTTGGCGGCTTCATCTGCTTCCAGCAGCGAACTCCCGCCTGATTACGCTGTAAATACCGGGTGAGTCTTTATTATACGACATCCTTTCATACATGATAACTTTCAATTGCTGTTGCTAACTGCTCTTTCCCTTTCTTTAGCGCTCAAGTCACAGTTAGTGACCCGAGAATGTGGAGATGGATAACCGGGAGGCGGAGAAGCCGACTGAGAACGTAGACGCCGCAACTGGCGGTGATACTGAGAACAACCAGGAACAAGGCCCCTTGGGCGATCCACTTCACCAAGCCGCCGGGTCTCCCGCGTCATCCGAAAGTGGACGAGGAGATCGAGGTTCCGGACACGAGGATGGGTTCTTCCAACCCGGATACCCAGACTGTCCGGGTCTCGACCCCAAGGGGGGAAAGCTCCCCATCAGGCGACCAGGCTGCCGGCTCTTCTGGTGTCCGACCCGAGGACCTGACGTTTGCCCAGATGCTCGAAACCCTGCGCACTTTGAGGGCTAATGAAGAAAACATCTTGGAGGCTTTAATAGCCAAACACGAGGTAAATCCGAATAATATTGCTTGTGTCCTTATCTAGTCCCCAAGTTCCGATTGAATTGATTCACAATTTGCTTGGAACTTTACGGTATAAGCAACTGATAACTTGCCCCTTTACCCGGCTAATCCTTCCTTGCATCCCTGCAGTCCTTCGTGACTCAATCTGAGAAGGAACTGGCAAAGGCCACCAAGCTCATTGAAAAGGAGGTGGCTCTGCGTGAGGAGGCCGAGGCTGAAGCCAGGAGGAGTGGGAAGATAATGAAGAAGTATAGGCGGAGGGCTCACACAGCAGAGGATGACCTAACGAGCCTTTCTGTTCAAATTGCTGATACGTATCGTGCTTTGCTTGGTACGATTCTTCATCCGGGTTGTCCTTCTGATAAATAGCCGGAGTTTCCTTACTCATGTTTCCATTTCTTTCTGCAGGTCCTGATGAAGTGATGCCGGACGAGGATGATATTGCCAGGCTGAAAACTATCAAGAGCGTTATCCGGCAGCTATGCGCCGGAACCAAATGGATCATTCAAGAAATACGGTGGCCGGGTAAAGGGCATGGCGACCTGAAGAGAATGCTAGACGCTTGCTCCACTATCCCCGAGTGGATTTGGCACTGGAAACGCTCGTCCTGCCGAGTTGGAGTAACCCGGGGGCTTGCGCTTGCCAAGGCTTACTTCCCTAAGCTCGAGCTAGCCAAGCTTATGGGCGGTTTCCCGGAATTCAAGCTTGATGGGTCCAAGTTCTCCGTGAAGGATTTCCAGGCCGTCCAGAAGGAGGTCCGTTACCCGGCCAGCGTGATTGCTGACGGCTTAAATGTCGATTCCCTCGTTCCTGCATATGATGCTGCTGGTGTAGCGGTTAAGTCGGATCTTTCCCCCGTATGACATGCTGGCCCGATGGAAGGAGGAAGCTGCTAAGTTGAGGGAGGAGGCTGCCAAAAAGAAGGCTGAAGCCGATTCTGCGCCCGCTACCTCCACACCAGTCGTTCCTCCTCCTGCGCGAGCCGTACTGCTGATCCGTGCTGCTGCTACCCAAGTGATGGCAAGGGCAAGGAGAAGATGGACGCCGCGGCCTAGAACGCCGACTGATACCGATGCTACTTCATACGCGTCAGTCGGCCGATGTGTTGTTAAAACAACTATTTTTGGATGGTGCGCCTGTGCACCTTTGATACTATTTACCGAAGTTTGTAATGCACTCTAGGTTCTTGATACACTTTGTGCTTCTTCTGATGTTTATATTTACCCACTTTTCAGTCAACTTGTTCTTGATATCCGACTTTCTTTACGATCCCTTTTGTGAGACTCGGTTTCCGAGTTTCATGGGTGTTGACGAGCGGACTTGCTTCTAAGTCCCCAAGTCCCCAAGACTCGGAGTTTGAGTTTTTTGAGTCTTAGCAACTAAGCAACTTTTTCTTTTTCCAAAATCCCGAATCGCCAAGACCCGAATTTCCGAGTCTGGGATATGTGGTCTTTTCGAAGAGAACGAGTTTGTTGTCTGCTAAGCCCAACCCGGAGCCGTTTCACATAGGTAATGAAGTTATGCTTGATAAACGTTGAGTTCCGGCTATTAGCTTTGTACTCTGCATAACTTGTGGTTTAGATGACCCTTTTGACTATCTTGTATAAGCCGGCTTTCGCGTGGATACCATGTTGCTACATCTATACGAAAACAGGGTCAGGCAAGTCCCATTGGGCTTCATGGCTGATTGTAATCGTAAGCGAGCAAATCATGCCACTTTTATTGCGAGTCACATCGAGCTTAAGTAAGAAAAGTCAAGAAAGTTTGGCTCCTTTGTCCGGTTATAAGATTGCAGCCGTACTCGTTTGCGAGTAATCGGCCCTTATAACTCATAGGCATCAAGGCCGGGTCATTGAGTTTGCAACTGTGCTATTCAAGCAATCAGCCCCCAAGACCTATATATGCAACGTACTGAGATTAAAGAACATGAGAATAACCACTTCTTTTCTTGATATGAGAAGGTTAGGTCAGCAAGCCGCCTCATTAAAAACCCACCCAGTCCCCAAGGGTGCCCTGGATAGGAAAAGAGTGCGTCTGGAACCTGCCGCCTGTTACATCGTGCAACTCCATTTGCCAATATAGTCTATACTAAGTATAGTAGGGACGTAGCTGAGCCACGTTCCATGGTCTGTCTCTTTCCTGCATAGACGAAGTGGAGTGGGCGGTGTCATTAACTGTAGCCGACTCTTCCCTTGCATCTATCAGGTAATACGATCCGTTGTGCAGATTCCGGCTTATGATAAACGGCCCTTCCCATGGTGGTGATAACTTGTGTTTTCCTTCGTTTGACTGTACCAGGCGTAGAACCAAGTCTCCTTCCTGGAATACCCGGGTTTTCACGCGCCGGCTATGATACCTCCGTAAATCTTGCTGATATATGGCTGATCTTTCCAGGGCTTGCTCCCTGTGTTCTTCTAACATATCTACGGCATCCTGCCGGGTCTTCTCGTTCTCTACCTCGACGTAAGCTGATACTCGAGGTGAATCATGAATAATATCACTCGGCAGCACTGCTTCCGCACCATAAACCATGAAGAATGGTGTCATCTGAGTAGATCTGTTAGGTGTAGTGTTGATACCCCAGACCACGGAAGGTAGTTCTTCGACCCATGCACCCGCAGCCCTAATGCAAGGGACTCGCAGTCGTGGTTTTAGTCCACGAAGTAATTCTTGGTTTGCCCTTTCCAATTGTCCATTGACCTGCGGATGAGCCACTGATGCTACATCAAGCCGAATTCCATTGTTACCGCAAAACTTTTCCATTGCGCCAAGGGACATGTTGGTTCCATTGTCGGTAATTATACTGTGGGGATATTCGAACCGATAGATAATTCTTTTTAGGAACTTGACTGCTGTAACTGCTTCACAATTGGTGACTGGCATAACCTCAACCCACTTGGTAAACTTATCAATAGCCACCAAAAGATGTGTCTTCTTGCAAGGTGACATGTGAAAGGGACCAACCATGTCCATACCCCAAACAGCGAACGGCCAAGTTAACGGAATTGTCCGTAATTCCATAGCCGGCACGTGGGTTTGGCGAGCGTACCTTTGACATCCGTCACACCTTGCCACTAATCGCTCCGCATCTGCTAGCGCCGTGAGCCAGAAAAATCCGTGTCGATAAGCTTTGGCCACAAGGGATCTTGTGGATGCATGATGCCCACAATCACCTTCATGGATTTCCTTAAGAATCTGTCGTCCTTCTTCTGGCGCTACACAGCGCAAAAAGACTCCTGTTGCGCTTCTCTTGTATAACTCCCCATTGATGATAGAATATCCCTTTGCTCTTCTCAAAATTTGCCTTGCTAACACCTCCTGCTGTGGTAACTCGCCTCGTGATAGGTAGGCCAAAAACGGTTCTGTCCACTCGGGAACAGCGCGTACCATGGCCACGAGCTCCAAATCCGGGTCTTGACTCGCCAGTTCTTCCTCAGACTCGTTTTAACTGATGGTCGCCATAATTCATCCAGGAAGACGTTAGGTGGAACCGGCTCTCTGCGCGAGCCGAGTCTAGCGAGGGCATCTTCTGCCTCATTCTTTCTTCTGTCTATGTGCTCCACCTCATATCCGGAGAAGCATCCTGCGACCCTGTCAACCTCTCTGCGGTATGCTGCCATAGTTGCGTCCTTTCTATCCCAAGTTCCTGATACCTGCTGTACTACAAGGTCCGAATCTCCAAAGCATCGTATCCTCTTAATGTTCATCTCCTTGGCTACCTTTAAGCCGTGCAATAGGGCCTCATACTCGGCCACGTTGTTGGAACAATCAAAATGAATCTGTAGCATGTAACTCAATTTGTCTCCTTTGGGTGATGTTAGCACCACTCCAGCTCCTGATCCCTCGTATTGCTTGGATCCAACGAAGTGCATAATCCAAGAGTCGGAGTTTGGAGCCATGGTGGTCATGCCTGTGTGTGTCCAGTCATTAACGAAATCGACCAAAGCCTGAGATTTGATTGCTGACCTGGGCTCGTAGTTGATGTGATAATCCCCATTTCTATCGCCCACTTGGCTATTCTTCCTGTTGCATCTGAGTTTCTGATGATATCCGACATTGGTATCGAACTTACCACTGTTATGGGGTGCTCCTGAAAATACGGCTTCAGTTTCCGGCTGGCCATGAAGACCCCGAAGACCAGTTTTTGCCAGTGCGGATAGCGCTGCTTTGCCTTTGATAATACCTCGCTGACGTAATAAACCGGTCTCTGGACCGGGTAACCTTTCCCATCCTCTTTACGCTCCACAACAACTACTGCACTAACGGCTCGGGGGCCCGCTGCTACGTACAGCAACATGGGCTCTTTAGGACCCGGGGCCGCTAGGACTGGTGCTTCGGACAACTGCTTCTTTAATGCCTCGAACGCCTCATCCGCCTCTTGATCCCACACGAATTTATCGGATTTCCTCAAGAGCCGGTACAAGGGTATTGCTTTTTCTCCGAGTCTGGATATAAATCGGCTCAAGGCTGCTACGCAGCCCGTGAGCTTTTGAGCATGCTTCAAATTTTCCGGCTTTTTCAGATTCTGGATAGCTTTTATTTTATCTGGGTTTGCCTCAATTCCTCTCTCGGAAACGATAAAGCCGAGTAACTTCCCAGCTGGAACTCCAAATACACACTTCGTTGGGTTAAGCTTCATCTGATACCTCCTCAAGTTCTTGAACGTCTCCTTTAGATCGTCGATAAATGTCTCTGCCTTCCTGGTCTTGATAACCACATCATCCACATAAGCATGGACGTTGCGTCCAATTTGGTCCTCAAAGCACTTCTGTATACACCGCTGATAAGTTGCGCCAGCGTTCTTCAATCCAAACGTCATAGTTTTGTAACAAAAGGCCCCAAAAGGGTTATAAATGATGTTTTCTCCCAATCCTCCCTCTTGAGCTTAATCTGATGATACCGGAATATGCATCCAGAAAACATAATAGGTCACTTCCAGCTACCGCGTCTATGATCTGATCTATCCTTGGTAACGCAAACGGATCCTTTGGGCAATGCTTGTTGAGACTCGTAAAATCAATGCACATCCTCCACTCATTGGTCTTTTTCATCACGAGAACCGGATTTGCTAACCAATCCGGGTGAAATACTTCCATAATGAAGCCGGCTGTCAGCAGCCGCGCGATTTCTTCTCCTATAGCTTTCCTTCTTTCCTCGTTCATCTTTCGCAGGCCCTGCTTCACAGCCTGGACTTAGGGTCTACGTGCAAACTGTGTTCTGCCAATTCTGTGGGATACCCGGCATATCGCTAGGCGTCCAGGCGAATACGTCCGCGTTAGAACGAATAAACTCCACAAGTGCTTTCTCCTGCTCGCTGTCCAAGTTAGATCCTATAGTAAATTGCTTAGAGGGATCAACTTCAACAAAAGCTATCATCTTGGTATCCTGCGCTGCCTTGAATTTTGCTCTTTCGTCTTCTGTATTCGGCCTTTTCAATGCTGTCCTGTCATCTGGGTCTACTTGAGACCGATAGTACTTGAGTTCCTCCTTTCTGCAAGCCTGCTCGGCCATTACCGAATCTCCTTCATCGCACTCAGCTATATCCCGGCTCCCATGTATGGTGATGGTTTGTTTAGGACCCGGGATTTTTAGCTGTAAATATACATAACACGGCCAAGCCATGAATTTAGCATAAGCCGGCCTTCCGAACAGCGCGTGATAAGGACTGCGCAATTTGACCACCTCGAAAGTGAGCCACTCGTCTCGATAATTATCCTTTGATTCTCCAAAAGCTACTTCCAACGCGATTTTTCCCTCGGGACATGCTGAGTGACCCGGCACTATCCCATGAAAAATTGTTGAGCTTTTCTGTAGCTGAGACTCCTTGAGATCCATGCGCAAAAAAGTTTCCCAATATAAGATATTGATACTACTTCCACCGTCCATCAGGACCCTTTTCAACTCATAACCATTAACCTGTGGTGCAACTACCAATGCTAAAACTCCCGGGTGCTCTATCCTTTCCGGATGATCTCTTCTGCTCCATGTTACATCTTGTTCTGACCACCTCAGATATCTCGGAACGGCCGAGGAAACCGAGTTTACCGCTTGCTTCAGTATCTTCTTGTCTTTATTAGAAGTTCCTGTAGTATGCACATGATATTGTCCTTTAAAACCAGATGTACGTACCATACCGATGAAGATGCTGATTTGGCCGATTGTCACAATAGATCCGGATTCGAGGTGATCCGACTCTGGTCCCCAGCCGGAATCGTCCACCATCTTCTCTCCTTCGTGGTCGATGTAGATCTCGCCGATGACTAGTTTCTCCATATTCTTCCGAGCTTCTCCCGTGATGTAAACACCTTTGGACGCAGGCCCCACGGTGGGCGCCAACTGTCGTGGGATAATCACGGCAGACGTTACCGGGGGTAACTGATCTTGGGGCAGACGACACAGGTGTTTGGGAGAGGGTTTAGCTCGGAGGAAAACATGATGGAACTCGATCTGGTAGCCGGCAATCAAGTCGCCGAGTCTCCGATCTCAATATATTAACTCAACTCTCGTGTTACACTGGATGCTCGATATCAAGCGATATTGCTAGACCTCTTGGATCTCTCTAACTAGACCTAGGGGCGGGTTTATAAAGCACCCGAACCCCTTGACTTGCCCTCCAAGGTGCACCTTGAATCCTACCCGGTCACTGCATATTAAACCCTAACTTTCCTTACCGCAACCGACAATCCGGGTTACGAGGCCTGCAAACTTGGGCCTTCTAGAAGTTCTTTTATCCTTAGCCGGATCTTGCACATCGTCCTTTGGGCCGGATTACACCGTGGAATTGGCCTACCAGGTTATTATCCCTCCGTCAGGTACAGTGAGGTTGTCAATCTCACTGGTCTTGCTGAAAACAAAGATTAGACATATAGTGTGGAAAATAGTGTATGCTTGCAGTAAGTAAAGAGAGTACGAAATTGTTGTCGTTTGTTTAACAGTGTGGAAAAAAGGACCGGGATTCATAAGTTCACTAGTGGTGTCTCTCCATAAAAATAACATGCTGGGTGAACAAATTATAGCTGGGCAATTGACAAATAAAGGTTGCATCATAGTGCACATTATAACATGATGACTACTATGATATTTAGTGCGGGCATTAGAACAAAATACATAGACCGAAATCCATCAGCATCTATGACTAATAATCCACCCTCAGGTTATCATCCGAACCCCCTTAGATATTAAGTTGCAAGCAACAGATAATCGCATTAAGCAATGTGTGTAATGTAAGCAATGATTATACACGCGGGTACTCTCACCGTTGTTTTCTCCCTAATGACAATAGCACATCCTCCCCCTTCACGTTTCTGTCACTCGAGCAAGGCAACGAGGAGGCATGAACCCACTATCAAGCATAAATACTCCCTCTTGGAGTCAGTAGCAACTACTTGGCCAGAGCAACCACTAGCAACGGAAAGCATGCAAGATCACAAATAACATATGCAATAAAGACTATAATCAACTTGGCATAAGGTCAATATTCATCGGATCCCAGCAAACACAGCATATAGAATTACATAAGATCAATCTCGATCATGATAAGTAGCTCACGAGATCTAAACATGGAGGCATATGAGGAGGAGACAACCATCTAGCTACTGCTATGGACCCTTAGTCCAGGGATGAACTACTCACGCATCACTCCGGAGGCAGGCATGGTGATGTAGAAGCCTCCGGTGATTATTTCCTCTCCGGTAGGGTGCCGGAAAACAGCTCCAGAAACCCTCCTGATCTAGGGTTGACGACGGCGGCGGCTGCGGAACTTTTTCAGGATTTTTGATCAGGTGCCTAGGTTTTTCCATCCGGGGGGAATAAATAGGCAAAAGGGCAAAGGCGGTGGAGGCTGGGGGGTCCCACACCCATAGCTGGCGCGGCTAGGGGGACCCGCGCCAGCCCATGGTGTGGCCCCCCTGGTACCCCTCTTTGACTCCTCTTCGGTGTTCTGGATGCTTTTGGGGAAAATAGGCACTTAGGGCTTTGTGGGGTCCAATTCCGAGAATGCTTCCAGAACAACTTTTCTGAAACTGAAAACAGCAGAAAAAAGGGAACTAGCACTTGGCATCTTATCAATAGGTTTGTCCCGGAAAACGTATGAAAATGCTATAAATAAGGGAGAAAACATGTAGCAATTGGCATAATATGATCATGCAGCATCAGAAATTAGGGATACGTTTATGACGTATCAGGTGCTAAGTCATGGACGTTGAGGCAGAAGAGTCGTAGGCAAATAAGTCACCGAGTCATGGACATTGAGGCAGGTGAGCCGTAGATGCATAAACTGCCGAGTAATGGACCCGAGGTATGTGAGCTATAGGCATATCATCTGCCGAGTCATGGAGCTCGAGAAAAATGAGCCATAGGCATATAAGCTATCGAGTCATGAACATCAAGGAAGATGAATCGTAGGTGTACAAGGCGTGATGCCTGATACGTCCATTTTGCATCACTGTTTTATATTGTTATTTTCTGTTATTCATCGATATATTTCATGTTATGATGCACCACACATGTTATTTTATCTTATTTTTCATGTTTTATAATTATTGGAGAATAAACACTAGGATCAGAAATATGATGGAAAAAAGCACCGTCGAGATACCCTATTTCAGAAGTTCAGAAGAAGAGGGGGGACACCGAAGATGTCTTAGAAGTTCAGAGGAGGAGGCTAGCCAGAAGGGGAGCCAGAGGGGGGCCACCATGGGGTGGCGCGCCCCTTGGCCGCGCTGCCAGGTGGTATGGCCACCCTGGCCCACCTCTAGTCGACCCCTTTCGCGTAATTCACCCCAGGGAACCCTAAGCCCCAGAACAACATTGAAGAATTATTCCGCCTCCAGCCCAGGGCGGAAAACACCAGAGAGAGAAATCTCTCCGGCAGGGAGAAATCTGCCGGGGAAATTCCTCTCCGCAGATGGGGAAATCATCGCCATCGTCACCGTCATCGCTCCGGGCATCATCAAGATCGTCATTGTCATCATCATCACCACCAGAACCATCACCCTCATTGACGAAGATATGGATCCTGGACCCTGCGGGTAAGGACACCCCCTCTCAAGCCCAAGGCCAAAGCCCAAGAAGAGGCGCCTTTGGAGTACTCCAGAAGGCCCACGTGAGGCCCACCCGCACTAACTTGCGGGTTAAGCTAGGGAACTTGTAACCGACCTAGCTAGAGTTCGAGTCCTCTCCGGGTATAACTCGAGACCTGGCCATCTATATAAGGCCAGGAGAGCCCCCTAGGAGAGGACCAAGCAATAACCGCACGACCCAAAAGCCTTGAACTCGAGACCTACTCTCGATTCGAGCATCACCATTGTAACCGATCTAATCTTCAATACAGATCAACAAGAGGCAGGAGTAAGGGTTTTACCTCTACGAGGGCCCCGAACCTGGGTAAATCTCGCCCCCTGTCTAGCCGACGATTCCACCAGCGCTCATGGGTTCTCCTAATCGAAACCGATAGGTTCACCGAAGGGATTTGTTGAATTAGGGATTCGACAATTGGCGCCGACCGTGGGGATCGCGGGCGCTGGATCACCGGCATCTTCGGCTTCATCGACGTCCAACTCCCGTTGGAAACCATCGACTACGGCTCCGAGCAATCCTATACGGATCGGATCTGTCGTGGTCACACCTCATTCGCCGGAATCACGCCCGGTATTCGAGGATCTGGAGAAGAGCGTCACCCTGACGTTCGGGAGCTTCAACTTCGTGACGAACCGAGACGGAATCCTCCACTTCACGGATGAATCTGACAACGAATCTGGAGCCGTCAACTCGCGCTTTCCTATGGAGAAAAGTGGCGAGTCCATCCGATTCAACGCAGTCGACTATCACGCCCTCTCGACAGAGGAACCATCTCGGGTACGGGAAGCTTTCCAATCTGCGCCTAGGACGCACGGGCCACGATTGGCCCAAGTCTGCATGGCCGGATCGGAACCGCCCCCAGAAACCGAATTCAGCGCAACCGAGCGCAATATAATCGGCGTCTCGCGGGGCCTGGAACAGAGCCAAAGAAGCCATGCGAAGGAGTCAGCCACCCGCGGCAGGAGCGCCACAGGAGGATCTAACCGCCTACCACTACCATCTAGTGAGAGCGGCCTCGACCATCAAAGACGCCCGAGCAGATCTAGCCCGTCGCAGAAGAGCAGCGGACGAATCAAGCCTACGACGAGCCGAGCAGTCCCTTGCGCCCTCGGTCGGTACCCGGCCCGCAAGGAAGGGACATGCAGCATCGTCCAGGGACTACGAATCCATGGCTGGGACCAGCAGGTCGACCACATCCTCCTTCATGAGGGTCGACGACGACGGCAACGTCTACCCGCAAACCCCCGCTGCTGCAGTCCTAGCCGCAGCAACTTACATGCAGATGAACGAACCGACGGAAAGCGATCCTCGGGCGGAACAGTACAAGCAAATTCGCAAGGGGCTAGGATTGGCGGCTGCAAGGCTCGCCTCTCACGATCGCAAGAAGACTGAAAAACAATTGGAGAAGGAGCGACAGGAGAAGGACAAAGATAAGGAAACGCCCCGCAGGCACAGAAGCTCTTCCCCGAGAAAAGACAAATCGCCACGTCGTGGTCGAGGAAAAGAAGCCCGCCGCCGCGGTGACAGTCGAAGCAGCAGCGACGACAGTCCAAGAGAGAAAAGCTCACGGCACCACAGCAGCCGCTCGCGAAAACGAAGCAAGGAGCCACGGAAGGACGCTGACCGCGATCGGCCCGGACGCGACGCGCGATCCGACAACGCGCAGAACAAGGTAGACATGGCAAGGGCATCGAGATATCGCGACCGATCATCATCCGGCTCTTCGGATGACGAAACCTGCGGCGCACTCTGTTTCGCCCGCAGTATTCGCGAAACGCCCCTACCCAAACGATTCAAACTCAGCACGGAAGTGACAAAGTACGACGGCTCGCTCGAGCCTTCTCAATGGTTAAGCGACTACCTCACGGCAGTAAAGTGCCAACGTGGGAACAAGAACACGGCTATGCAATACCTCAATTTGCATCTAGTCGGAGCGGACCGCAGTTGGCTGGAGAGGAGACCAAGATCTTGCTACGCATCGTGGGATGACTTGCACCGCGTTTTCTGCAAAAACTTCCAGTCGACGTACAAGAGGCCGGCTACAATCGAAGAACTACGAGCCTGTAAACAGAAAAGCGGCGAGTCTACCCGAGAATACATCCAACGGTGGACCACACTCAGGAACACCGCAGGAACCATCTCGGAAGAAGTGGCGATTGAGGCCTTCGCTAAAGGTGCGAGAAGAACTGCCTTTCGGGAAGAACTAGGCAGAGCAGCGCCTAAAACTATCGGGGAGCTAATGATCATAGCCGAAAAATGGGCTAATGGAGAAGACGCAGTGCGCAACGAAAGAGGGTCATCACCCGCACACGAAGACGACCGCCATGGGCGAAGAAAAAGAAGGAAATACTATGACCACGAGGATAGGGAGGAATTAGTGGCGGCAGAATTCACGCGAAGTCGCGACTCTGGTCGCCGCGGAAGCCGCGAGTGGAAACCAAAGGCAGAAGAAAAATCCCCCGAGGAGGACCTTGATGCATACTGCTCGCTACATCTGTTTACAGATAAGCGCACGGGCAAAACTAAGGCAACACACCTTCTTAAGGACTGCCGAAAGTTTCATGACATCTCGGATGCACTCGCCAGCAAAAGATTTGCATCCACCCAAAACTACCCGCCGCTGCCAGGAGGAGGACAACAATTCCAGCCGCCACCACCACCACCTCCACCAGCAAATCCAAACATGGCGCTAGCCGCCCTACCTGCGCCACCGCCACAAAACACTGGAGCCAATGCATACCCGAACCCGGCAGGACAACTCGCGATGATACAGAAGGTATGCCCCTCTCGCAGAGCTCAAAAGACTAACACGAGGCAATTGTGCATGGCAGTGCAGACACCACCGACAAAGACCGAGTACCTGAAAATGGCAGATCAGCCAATCACGTTCTCGATGAAAGACCATCCGCCACGAGTCTATCGACCAGGACACGCCGCCCTTGTCATCCAAGCTCAAATTGGTAATTATGACCTGGCCCGCGTATTCATGGACGGTGGCAGTGGCATTAATATCATCTACGCGGATACACTCCGTCGAATGAACAAGAATCTGGACGGCCTAACGGAATCAGAAACATCCTTCCACGGGATAGTTCCGGGCAAGGCGATCCGTCCACTCGGAACAATCAACCTAGAAGTCGTGTTGGGCACCCCAAGCAACTACAGAAGGGAATTCCTGGACTTCGAAGTCGTCGACTGGCCCTCACAGTACCACGCCATCCTTGGTCGAACATCGTTCGCCAGGTTCATGGCCGTACCACAATTACGCGTACTTGAAGCTCAAGCTACCCGGCGAATACGGTGTGATCACCATTGACGGAGACTTCCAGAAATCGGACAAGTGCGACATATAATTTAATGAGATCGGAAAATCTTTCGGGATGCAAGAAGAACTTCAAGAGCTGGCAAAAACCACGGATCACTCCGTTATGCCCCTCACGAAGAAAAACGCGCCCGAACTGGAATTCAGCGCCAACAGCGACACCCGCAAGCATCAAGTGCACCCGACGGATTCTGCAAAGACGGCGATGGTTTCAACAACCCTCTCGCCTGCATAGGAAGACGCGCTCGTCAAACTCCTCCGTGAGTACTGGAAAATCTTCGCCTGGCAGCCCTCAGACATGCCAGGCATACCCAGGGAGTTTGCCGAGCACTCACTCGAAGTCTTTCCTGACGCTAAACCCATCAAACAAACGACTCGACGATTTTCAGAACCCAAGCAGAAGGCGCTTGGAGAAGAAGTAAACAGGTTGCTAGCCGCAAACTTCATTAGGGAAATCAAGATATCCACCTGGTTAGCAAACGGGTGTTGGTTCCCAAAAAGAACACGGATATCCTTCGGGTATGTATCGACTACACGTCATTGAATAAACACTGCCCCAAGGACAACTTTCCTCTCCCACGAATCGACCAGATCGTGGATTCTACGGCCGGCTGCCAACGCCTCTCCTTCCTGGACGCCTATTCGGGATATAATCAAATCCGGATGAAAAGGGAAGACGAAGAGAAGACAGCATTCATCACACCTCACGGTGTCTACTGCTACACGACAATGCCCTTCAGGCTGAAGAACGCAAGCGCAACATATCAGCGTTGCATGCAAAGATGCCTCGCCAATCTCATTGGCAAGAACGTACAGGTGTACGTTGACGACATTGTCATCAAGACTCGAGTAGAGGACACACTCCTCGAGGACATTAGAGAAACATTCGACGCCCTCAATGCATATCGGATCAAGCTCAATCCGACAAAATGCGTCTTCGGCGTTCCTGCAGGAAAACTTCTCGGATACCTGGTATCCGCCAGAGGCATTGAAGCCAACCCGGAGAAAATACAAGCCATCCTAACTATGAAGGAGCCAACCAATCTACGCGGAGTACAACAGCTCGCAGGACGACTAGCCGCCCTAAGCAGATTCATCGCACGATTGGGAGAGCAAGCGTTGCCTTTCTACAAATTACTGAAGAAGACGGACAAATTCGAGTGGACACCGAAGCTAAACAAGTTCGCAGACTTGAAGCGATCGTTGCAAAGCAGGCGCGTCCTTGCAACACCGCAAGAACGGGAGCCACTTTTCCTATACTTAGCCGCTACAAACCAGGTCATCATCACAGCAATCGTAGTCGAACGACCTGAAGATGGCAAAGCATACGGAGTCCAACGACCAATATATTACATCAGTGAAGTGCTCTCGCCATGCAAGCAACGATACCCTCATTACCAGAAGCTAGCATATGGAGTTGTTATTACGGCCAGAAAGCTCAAGCATTATTTCCAGGAACACGCCATCACAGTGGTTAATGATGCGTCACTCGGGACAATCATGAACAACCCTATGGCATCCGGAAGAATACAAAATGGAGCATCGAGTTGGGTGCCTGGGACATCACCTATGCAGGACGCAACGCAGTCAAATCTCAAGTACTCGTGGAATTCCTCAGTGAGTGGACAGAACTACAAACCCCCGGGCCACCTGAATACACGAGCAATTGGATAATGTACTTAGATGAATCCAAGAGAAACGAAGGAGCAGGAGCTGGAATCGTTCTTATTTCACCTCGAGGAGACAAGCTGCAATACGTCCTGCGACTGGACTTTCCACCAGACGATCCAGCATCGAACAACGACGCAGAATATGAAGCCCTGTTGCACGGGATGAAGATGGCAACCTCCTGTGGAGCTACCCGATTAATGATATATGGCGATTCCAATCTCATAGTGCAGCAAACAATGAAAGAATGTGACGCCATTGCCGAAAACATGGTCGCGTATCGTGACATGTACAATTTACTCGAAGGAAGTTTTAAAGGATGCGAACTGAAGCACATTGCAAGATCTAGCAACGAAGAAGCAGATAGACTGGCGAACATGGGTTCCATGAATACACCCATACCGCCAGGAATATATTTCGAATGGATGATCAAGCGATCGGTCAAAGTTAAGAAAGCTGCAGGAACACCCGCAGCACCAGAGACAGAGGTCAGCCCGCAAATCGCCCTTATCGAGCTCACTCATAATATATCAAGACAGGTTTTTTTGGTCGAGCCAGTCTGGATGCAGAAATATCTCGACTACCTGCTCCATAGACAGCTCCCGGCCGATCCACGCGAGGTTCGACAAATAATCAGGCGTAGCAAATCCTTTCGGGTAGTCAATGGAGAATTATATAAGCAAAGCATCTCGGGAATACTTCAGCGATGCATCGCACCCGAAGATGGCAAGGAACTGCTCCAGGACATACACCAAGGAGACTGCGGCCATCATGCTAGCTGGAAAACAATAATGGGAAAGGCTTTTCGAGCAGGATTCTACTGGCTAACAGCTGCCACCGATGCAAAAAGCCTGGCCGAACGATGCGACGCCTGCCAGCGATTCGCACCAAGACCACACGCACCTGCTACAGAACTACACATGATACCCATTGCCTGGCCTTCGCACAATGGGGGCTGGATATGGTTGGACCATTACGCAAGTCCACACCTGATGGATATACACACTTGTTGGTCGCAGTCGACAAGTTCACCAAATGGATCGAGGCTATGGCAGTAACTTCGGCTAGCGCCCAATGCGCCGTCAAGTTCCTCGACTCCATTGTATGAAGATTTGGTGTGCCACACGACATCATTACAGACAATGGTACAAACTTCACAGCGAAGCAAACAAAACAGTTCTGCGAGGAAAAGGGCATCAATTTCAAGTTTGCTTCAGTTGCCCACCCGCAAACGAACGGACAAGTCGAAAGATCCAACGGCTTAGTTTCGGCTGGCCTCAAGAAGCGTCTACTCGATCGTCTACATCCCGCAGCAGGACATTGGGCGGAGGAGCTACCCTCCGTACTCTGGAGCCTCCGCACAACTCCAAACCGGTCAACACAATACACGCCATTTTTCATGGTATACGGGGCAGAAGCAGTCCTTCCCGAGGACGTTCGATTCAGCGCCCCACGAGTTGTGGCCTACAGCGAAGAAGCTTCCAACAAGGCACTCGCAGAAGATATGGATGCACTCGATGAAATGCGTGACATCGCGCTCGCAAGATCCGCAGTATATCAGCAATCTCTGCGCAACTATCATAGTCGCCGCATTCGACACAGAGCATTCGCGGTTGGAGATTTAGTACTGCGGCTCAAGTAGAAGGAAGGACACAAGCTTGAACCACCTTGGGAAGGACCCTTCATCATACACGAAGTCATCCCAGGTGGAGCCTACAGGCTAAAGAATCCAGAGACTGGGGGAATCTATTCCAATCCTTGGAATATCGCACACCTCCGCAAATTCTATCCCTAGATTTACTTGTTATCACAACAAAAAAAAGGCTATACTAGCCACTACTGTAGCTCGAATACATGGCTTCTCAGTCATTACAATAAAGACATGATTTCTTCATCATATTCACTCGAAGCTTCTTATTCCTTACATGCTAAAAGTTACAGGTAAACACCCCATAAAACACACGGGGGCTACACCTACAACTACGCATCACAGCAAAAAATCATACATACAAGGTTTTTTATACCTTACAACAGTTTTCACAAACTATACAAAGATTACAGGATATACACATCCGACAATCAAATAAAACGCTGAGCGTTCTCAGTCGCTAAAACTCTATCTACTTCCTCAGATGTCAAACGGATAATTTTCTCCGCTGCAGGGCGCACAACATCATAGTAAGGCGAGATATCGTCAATCGCATAATCTGGACGCCTAGCTACGGAGTTAACATCTATCTCAGGATGCCATATCCGGACAAAAGTGAGAGCTACAACCGCGCCGCAAATCATCTGATTGCGCACACACGCGCGAACTTCTCCTTCACGTCCAAACAGCCTGAGAAGATAGCTCCAGTCCTCGGGACCCCTTTTGAACGGGTAAAAAGCTGCATTCATCGCAACCAAGACCTCGTGAAAAGAACTCACGAGAATTCTTGCCTGGATGACTCGGAATTTCAAGGTGGCCATCACAAATCCTCGACTGCGATCAGACCAAAAATTGTTCGCATGAGGTTTTGAGCTGCTAGCCTCTTGATGAATATGGTTTTCTACCCACTGCTTTTCTTCCCTGTCATCTGGATTAACGACTGAAGAGCAAAAACATACTCAGTCAGCTAAGGAAACAAGGAAGAAAAAGGTACGGGGGCTGCACTACTTACAGAGCAAATTCCTTGCGATTTCAGCCAACTCATCCATCAGAATCTGTTCGCGTTCAGCCGCCAATTTCTGCTTGGACTTCGCCACATCGGCTACCCCGCGCAGAGCTTTTAGCTTGCGCTCACCCTCCTGGACCTTATCACGAAGGCCCGCAAAAGTGCCAACAGCGGCGACAAGTGGATTTACTGGAGTACCACGTCCACCCGAAGTTTCCGCGGCAAACCCAGTAGCCTGGAAGAATACAAGGAAAGAAATAAGACGCCCTACTCAAGGTATCTCTACTCGCATGTATGACGATTGCTCGGGGGCTACTCCCATCGGGAGGAAACACGCAAGCCTCAAGAAGCAATTTCCAGAATGAACACTTCCATTAAAGACAACGAAAATACGGGAATACATCCCAAGGTTCATTACAGTCGCGGGAGAAAAGAAAAAGAAGAACTAAACTACGAAGCTATAGTGGTGCTCCCGCTAGCGGCAGTCGCCCCTCCTTTCAGCCGAGCGAATAGCTCAGACAGCTTCCGAGCAAGAATGGTGGCCTGCTCGCCAAAACGAGAGAGCCGTACCTTTTTGCCAGTGGAGGGGTCGACTGGAAGTTGCGAGTAGGCCTCCTCCAAACCATCGACTCCATGTGCCAGTGCGAACTGGATCACAGTCTTCGCACCAGACTCCGACTGGGCGACTGCGTAAGCGTCCAGGAGGTTGCTCTCCGAGAAGATCTTCAGCAAGCCGTCTAGTGAAGATGGAGATACAGCGTTGGCGAGGAAGCAACCGTGCATTTGCGACAACACTTGGGTGGCATCGCTGATCAAGGAGCACACTCCTTCGGAGTGCCTCTTCAGTTGAGCGAGTGTGTCGGTTAGCACATCTACTCGCTGGATCCCGGGAATTTCCAAAGGAACATCCAGAAGACCTGCAAAGGAAAATAATGTCAACATCTCACAAAATCACCAAGACAAAAGATACAATTGCAAGAGTTTAGGCCACTTACCTGCGAAACGCTCAGCGAGGGGACGGAGGAATGTGACAAGGTCAGAATCGGCTTTACTGACAGCTTCCTATAGATCCTTCAAAGCTTTTCTCGCATCCGCGAGTTGCCTATCAAGATCTTCCGACCGCATGCGAGAGGCCTCCAGCTCTTGTCGAACAGCTACCAAATTAGCTTCCTGAGTGGTTGCCCGCTCAGAGAGCTTGACTCTCTCGGACTTCGAGTGTTCGAGTTGAGCTGCGCAATAAACATTTGTTAAACTTCAAAGAATGGAGACGACAACAGAGACAAAAGAAGACAATGGGATTTGCTCTTAAGGAGCTCGTTCTCGGTGTGGAATCGACTACAGTGTGACTGAAGCCTCTCGCACTCCGATTCGGCAAGAACAACGCGGCGACCGATCGCCGCAAGCGAGTCAACAAGCGACTGCAGAAGTACAGAAGTAGAAGAATTAGAAGATATAAATTAGAGCCTGTACCCGATTGAATTCAATCGACTACAGCCTCGGGGGCTACTCCCATCGGGAGCACTGTCGTGCACCCGATAGAAATCAAGACGAATAAAATAAAGCAAGATTTTGAGCCTGTAGCCGATCGCAAGCGATCGACTACAGCCTCGGGGGCTACTCCCATCGGGAGCACTGTCGTGCACCCGATACAAATTCGAAGACAAACTACAAAATTTACCTAGCCCGTGGCGCGGGAGAGAGGATCTGCGGAACTGTCCGTCGCTTCTTTCGAAGCTGAAGTCCTGGCTGCAAAGCTAGGAGCTTCACGTTCCGCAGTCGCCGCATTGGGGGCTGCGCTGGGGGAATTCTGGATGGTACCAGCATCAGGGGCTCCACCCGCAGTTCCTGCTTTGTTCCTCTTTTCGGGAGGAACAGAAGAAGCGTACCTGCGAGGGCTGATGGCCTGCACACTGCAGCAAAAAAAAAAGAACAAGGAATCAAACATAAGCGCAGAAGAAGGAACGTTCGACTAAGAACGAGGAAAATAACTTACTCGTCATCTTCATCTTCATCCAGCAAATCCGCGTTCCAAGCGGTTGCGATTACTGGGAATGAAGGCGAAGGGGCGAGGGAGCGAAGTGGAGTCGCGGAGATAGGGGCCTTCCCGGGCGATTCCTCCAAGGAATTATCCTTGGAGGTAGCCTCGTTATCATCCTCTACCCGACGACGCTTGCAGCGACGTAGGCCGCCATTTGAGCCCTCCGCGTCATCTGAAGAATCGTCATCGGAGCTCGAGGAAGCATTGGCTACACTGGTATCGGCTAAGCCGTCCAGATTAGTCGCCAATAACTCTGAGGCCTCTTCTCCCACAACTGGCGGATAGCAGTTTGCTACCGCTAAGCTCTACAAAGACGGAAGAGGGAGACAAGAAAAAATTCAGTCGACCAAAATCTCAAAGCAAAAAAGGAAATAATGACGAGTGGAAAGGATAAAGCTAACCTCGGCTGGTGGGGGTTTCGAAGCGTCGAAAGCTCCGACTGAGCAGTCAGGGAACTTTTCCCCAACCTTCAAGCTGGTGATAGCCGCGATTTTCTTCTCGAACTCAGCGTTCGAAAGATCCTCGCGGCTCACTCGGCTAGGATCTTCAGCGCCTTGGTATTCCCACATGGTGGAAGGCCTTTGTTGCAGTGGCTGGATCCTGCGCTTCAGAAAAATACTCGCAAGGTGCAGCCCGTTGAGTACCACACCGGCAGTTTGATCCCGGAGAGCAGACACTCTTGCGAGTAGGGGCGTGACGACCTGGGTTTCTTCGGCTGACAGCTTGTGCGCCCAAGACTTCCGCCTCTTCAAAACAGCGAACGGGTGGAACTCCACGAGCCCACCCGAGCTGTTGTCGATAACGTAGAACCACCTCTTCCGCCAGCTTTGGGCGGAGTCTACAAAATGCATGTTGAAGTAGCTGCTCTCCAGTCGCGCCTGGATCCCGAAGCCACCTGTGCGCAGCGGCTCGCCAGGCTCGGAGTCCACCCGCGATTTCTCGCGGAAGATGTGAACTTTGAAAAGCGCCTTCCAGAGCGCCCAGTGTGGGCGAATGCCGAGAAAGCACTCGCAGAACACGATGAAGCACGATATGTGCTGCACCGCGTTCGGAGGAAGATCGTGAAGCTGTATGCCATAGACATACAGCAACCCGAGGAAGAAAGGGTGGAGAGGAATGGAAAGGCCCCGAGACACGTGGTCCACAAAGACCACGCGCTCGTTCGATTGCGGGTTAGGTACCTCTTCCTTCTTTCCGAGACGAACCCGCTTCTCCATTTCCGCCGGAAGCAACCCTTCCCGCTGCATCTCCTTGATGCTCTTCGCGGTGGTGTTGGGGGAGCGCCAGTCGCCGGCACGGGGCGCAGGTTGCGCAGAGGGTTCCCCGGACGCAGAAGTGACAGCACCACGTCTTTTTCCGCCAGCCATTGCTTGCAGCACGAGCTCGAGCGCGAGGAAGAAGGAGATGGGCGCAAGGAAGAAGATGAAGGCAAAGAGCTGGGAAAATTTTACCGTAGCGCTAAGACCCGTACTTATACACGGAGCGAGACGATCTCAGCCGTACGATGCGCTACGTGGCGCTTATCACAGCCACCACGTGTGAAGATGAAACGAAGGGGCGGCCAACGCTGTTTCGTGCCACGATCTTAACAGAAGATCGTGCGCATTTACTGCACGGTTCGCGTAAAAACCGGGAACGACGGCTCGTTTCCCGGTCAAAAAGCTGACCAGGTGGGCCACCATCTGCTACCGCTCCGTCACGTCCCATCGGGAGAAGAGGAGTGCGCCATGACGTCATGGCATACGTCATTCAAAATCAAAATCTTTCGATTGGAAGTTCAAACGCGAAAATATCTTCGTACGAACAACAATTCCTTCGGATGAAAGCAACTTTTCTATGAACAATTCATGAAGCAAAACCTCTTCAAACGAGAGAAAAATACCCTATACACGAAAACTCTTTCGTATGAGCACAACATTCCAAACATGAAAACTCTTTCATATGGACATAACTTTTCTTCCAGCACGAAACTTCTTTCGTGTGGAACTCAAACAGATCGATCGAGTAGGAAGAACCTACCTCTCTTACACATGATAATTTTACATCATAAGAACCTGGATTGTTCAGCCGACTAGGCGCATCCGGATGCCATATTCTTCGAATATGAAGGTAAGACCCAAAAAAGATCTCTCTTTTGGGCCTGGAATCGCACTCAAAAACTGCGTCCTCCGGTATAATTCCGTGTCAACAACACGAAGAAAAATCCTAGCGGACGCGCCGGGTACCCCCATAGGTTAAGTTCGACTTGATAAGTCCACAACGGCCCAGTCGCAACAATCAGCTTATCGGGTTCGAGTCGGAGGTCTCGAATCTGTGTAGGCCAGGAATGTTTTTGCCCTAGTCGCAATTAATTGGCCCTGATCTCTCGGGAGAGCCAAGCTACTGTGCCACATCCTTCTGTGAAAAATGCCGTAAAAACAGGCACTTGTGTTGCTCGATACTCGAGCATGATGACTTATGGTACAGGGAACACACCCTTTAAAACAATAACTGTCGAGTTGGTCCTCCAAAAAAGGTCAAGAAAGGTTTGACCGTCTACTCGACTGGAAAAATCCCAATCGAGCAAACGCTCGGGGGCTACTGACGAAGATATGGATCCTGGACCCTGCGGGTAAGGACACCCCCTCTCAAGCCCAAGGCCAAAGCCCAAGAAGAGGCGCCTTTGGAGTACTCCAGAAGGCCCACGTGAGGCCCACCCGCACTAACTTGCGGGTTAAGCTAGGGAACTTGTAACCGACCTAGCTAGAGTTCGAGTCCTCTCCGGGTAGAACTCGAGACCTGGCCATCTATATAAGGCCAGGAGAGCCCCCTAGGAGAGGACCAAGCAATAACCGCACGACCCAAAAGCCTTGAACTCGAGACCTACTCTCGATTCGAGCATCACCATTGTAACCGATCTAATCTTCAGTACAGATCGACAAGAGGCAGGAGTAAGGGTTTTACCTCTA
Organism: Alopecurus myosuroides; assembly: GCA_028641055.1. Classification (NCBI taxonomy): domain Eukaryota; kingdom Viridiplantae; phylum Streptophyta; class Magnoliopsida; order Poales; family Poaceae; genus Alopecurus; species Alopecurus myosuroides. The sequence goes on from JAPCYS010002677.1 coordinate 55,751, forward strand.
CGAGGGCCCCGAACCTGGGTAAATCTCGCCCCCTGTCTAGCCGACGATTCCACCAGCGCTCATGGGTTCTCCTAATCGAAACCCGATAGGTTCACCGAAGGGATTTGTTGAATTAGGGATTCGACACTCATCATCCACCTTCATCCCTCTGTAACAATTAGGGGCCTTTATCGTTGTTTTACATTAGATCTCTCTCCCGGTGTGGATTACTTGTTAGTAGTTGATGCTTGTGAGATTTATCGGTGTTATCACTTTATGACCAGATTGTTATTATCCATTATATCACCTCTGATTATAATCCATATGATGTCTTGTGAGTAGTTCACTTAGTTCTTGAGGACATGGGAGAATTCATGATGTTAGTAGTGAAGATATGTTGAAGTAATATCTCGTGGTTCGGTATTTAAGTTGTGGTGCTATTCTTCTAGTGGTGTCATGTGAACGTCGACTACATGATACTTCACCTTTATGGGCCTAGGAGGATGCATTGTGTATTTGGCTACTAATTGTGGGGTTGCCGGAGTGACAGAAACCTAAACACCCGTTAGGAAACCAATGCACGAGGGAGTGTAGAATCCCGGAGTTTTAAAACTGTGATTAGAATTATCTTAATTATTTTCTTGTATTTGCGGATGCTTACGAGGGGTATTATCACAAGTATGTATTAGTCCTAGTTGGGTGGTGCATTAGCACAGGTTCACCCACACAACACTTCACGAACCAATTGATATTAATCAACCGTAATGAAACGAAAGCACTAGACGAAATTCCCATGTGTCCTCAAGAACGTTTGGTAGTCATAAGTAGAACAACCGGCTTATGCTTTGCACTCAAAAAGATTGGGACACTCGCTGCAATATTATTTACTGCACTTTATTTACTCGCACTTTATTTATCTGCTATATCAAAAACCTCCAAAATTTTGTTTGCTAGTGTTAAAGTGAATCATATAACCAACCTGCTTGTCAACACCTTCTGCTCCTCGTTGGGTTCAACACTCTTATTTATCGAAAGTACTACGATACACCCCCTATACTTGTGGGTCATCAAGACTATTTTTGTCGCACCCGGACTTCTAGAGGATACTCGCAGTTCCGTTGAACGTATGTGTGACAACCAACCCCAACTGTTCATCGTCTACGTAAACCATCCCATAGAAATCAGGATACTACCATTGACGTACTTCATACCATACACACATGGTACGTCAACGGCATTTAACAGAATGATAGCACAACATATCTCTAAGACACAAATAAATAGAAATAAGTTGCAAATAGCTCTCACTAGAGCAGAGATAGCAAATACAATCATCTAGAGGACACATGTCCCAACATAACATCATTACATCTCAGCGGAAGCATTCAAAAGGTCTGAGTACAGACAAATCCAAATAGGCTTAAGAAGCCGGGGATGAAAGGAAAACGGAGCCCATCCACGTAGTCTCGGGTCCTGCCCGGGTCCGCTATCTACTCGTCAGCAGCCTCGTCAAACTCCACGTAGTAGCCATCACGGGGATCCTCGTAAGCGTAGTCTGCGACAACCACAGCCCCAAAGGGGTCAGTACATAAACGTACTGGCAAGCAAGACTCACAGTTCACCAAAGTGTAACCCGTCAAAACCAAGCACAGATGCTTTGGGTTCAACGGAAGAAAGGGGATACAAAAGATGCGGCAGCTGGCTGCACTAACCAACTACAGATACATACTACTACTTCCGGCTAACAGAAAGGAGATAAGATAGCGTATCGTAACCAACTATAGCTAACCACCAAACAAACCCATCCTGGATCTCGTCCCTTATCCAAAGAGGCAACCCGAGGATAACTCACACAGTTGGATTAATGATGGATCAAGTTATTGTGGCAATAAGGCTATTACTAGTCAAGTTATCATTAGTTAGGTGTAACTTGTTCTGAGTACTTGTTAGCCAGTACTTTCACCAAGTTAACCATAACCGCGGAAAACACGGCTTCTCGAGAAGATTTATCCCTGCAGGGGTGCACCAATTTGGCCGTACACGTAAGAATATCCCGCCAGACGGGAATCAAACCCACAAAGCGAGGCACTCTACACAACCCAACTCTTCTTCGCATCAAGCCCAAAGAACCACGTGTTGTGCGTGCGCGGCTAATCGAGCCCCACGAAGAAAAGGGGACCCTCATAGCACTCTAAGACCACGCCGCCCTAAATGCCGACTACAAAACTTCCACCCTGGCCTCGGGTTCGTACCTGCATATGAGTGCATCAAATGGAAAGCCCGAACTAAGTGTGGCGATTTGGACGAGATGCGAATCGAATCAAATTGCGGGGGGCGCCCATACACGCTTCCCACATGCGGATAGTGCGCTCATCATGGATCAGTAGACAAGACCCTTTTCCTAATTAGGGTCGACACTAGCAGGCCTCAAAACCACGTCGGGCCTCCTGCCGGTGCCTTATCATCAAATTATTACTACCTCAAAATTAACAGGTTGTTGTTTAACATCGAGCCCCAGAACATAATAGAAATATAGTAACAGAAAGTAACGGGAAACAGACTCGAGCAATAACAACCCTAAGCATGCTAGTAAGACACGGGCAACAAGCAAGGGGGTTATAGGTATGGAGGTGAGGCTATATCAGGGTTACAGGATAACATGTGATAGGATCGAACACAAGCAACGAATCTTAAGGCTAGCAGAATAGACAACGGAAAGTATCGGTATCCAATGTGGAAAGGAACACAATGGTTCATGTGAGTGAATACTTGCCTGCAAACTCAGCAGCCTGGTACTGAGCTAGATCCTCAGAAGGGGTGTCGTAAGTATCGTCTGTCTCAACGCCGTCGTCTATTCGAGAAGAAGCAAACAAACAACGCAGAGAGATAAACAATCAATAACATGGCATAATGCACAATCATGGGATGATGCATGACCATTTAATTGATGCATAAAAATAAACTATTTGACATGGTAACATAACATGATTAAATGGATCCACATGCAATTTGGGTTGCATATGGAATGGTCCATGAATTAAGGTTGGAATAATTGTTTTACAACTAATCAACAGGTGAAAGTGGATTAATATGATGCATGGATGAGGAAAACAGAAAAATAACAACAATAGAAACAATTTAAAATAAGAATTACCAAGTTTAGAAATTTATTTATTAAGTTATGAAATTTTGGTTTCTTAAAGGTGTTACACAAGCATTTGTTGTTTTCACCAATTTAAATTGTCCAAAATAGATAACAAAGTTCAAATTTGAAAAGAGCACAAAGTTTTAGGTGGATTACATGTTTCACTTATTGAAAAAGGAACTAAGATGAATTATTTATGAATTAAACAAGTTAAACAAGATGTAAATGAATTTAAAACAAGTATGAATTTATTTGAATTTTTATTTGTTCAAAACATTAATTCAAATTCATATTTGAAAAGTTTATACTTTTCTAGTTTGAAAACATCTTTTATATGTTCAAAAATAATTTAATTTGAGCAAGTTATGAATTTAGCAAATTTAAATGATTTAAACAAGGTTTAAATTATTTAAGCAATTTTAATTATTCAAAACATGAAGCAAAATTTATATTTGGAAAGGTGTTTCAAAATAGCATGGAAAACATATTTTATTTGTGTTATTTGAATTAAGTTTGAATTAGTTATGCAATTAATCAAATTTGAAATGAATTGTTTGAATTTGAAATTTGAATGCATTTGAATTGTTCAAAACAGAATACAAATGTTTTAAATGGGTAGAGAATTTAATTTGGTTCAGCAAACATATTTTATTTGCATAATTTGGATTTAGGAATTAAAAGTTATTAGCAATTTAAAATTAAGGACCAATCTGTAAAAAGAAAAGGATTTGTTTCAAATAGAAAAGGGCAAAAACCCTTTTCTACCTCGCAGTGGCTAGCCCTAGCCACTGACGAGGGGGCCCTGGCCAGCGTGGCCCGCGTGTGCGCACGCGTGGCAGCACAGGCCACTGGCAGGTGGCCCCTGCCTGTCAGCTGCTCGCGCTAAAAAAAGGTTGGGTTTTTATCGCGAGCGCAGGGCTCGAACCCGCGCTGCGGAAGCGCAAGCAGAGGTGCGTTACCACTACGGTGCTGTTTCGCTTGTCAGGTAAGGGATGCGCAGGGGGTTATTCTTCAGTTAGCGTTAACTGAATTTTACTGCGCGCGTTTCTGAACTTTGACAGAGGGCACGGCGGCTCAACGGCGGCGAGCTGCTGCGGCGTTGCGGTGCCGTGTGCGCGTGGTGCTGCGTGTAGAGGTGGTGTGCGTGCGTGCAGAGAGATAGGAGGAGAGGGGTGAGGAGGAGGTGATCACCGGGAGGAGTTTCAGAGGGAGGAGCTCGACGGCGAGGTGGACGTCGCCGACAGCTGCGAGGATGGCGGCGGAGATGCAGTCCTTCTCGGGCTCAATGGAGGCGTCCAGGAGGTAGAGGTTGGTACGGGGGGCTGATCCCTGTGGTTAGCCAGCGGGGTGGAGGCTCAGATCGACGGCGATTGCCATGGGTTCAGAAGGGTATCGCCGGTGTGAGGTTCAGAGGTTCTGGGATGGAGGATTCCGGCAGCGAGAGGGAAAATGACGGCGCAGCTCGAGGGAGGAGGGTGAGGCTAGGTTAGGGCAGCTCGGGGGGCCTAGGGTGGTAGCTTTATAGGGGGCTAGGGCGCACGGTGGCCGTCTGCTGTCGCTGCCGTCGACGTGGCGGTGGCGGATGTGCTGCCGTACACAGAGAAGAAACGGGAGGGGTTGCGAAGGGGTATCGGGTCGTGGAGAAGTGGTGGGCTGGTGGCCGCAGCCCACCCGGCTTGCCCTTCTCCCTCCGTTTTTTTTTCAAAATTCTGTTTCTTCCTCTCTTTTTTTGCTGAAAAGAATTAGGAAGGAAAAGAAAGGTTTTGGGGTTTAGAAAATTTTGGAAAAAATTGTGTAAGTTAGTTATTACAACAGCAACAAATTGCCAACTTTGGTTTTCCAAAGATATTTTGAATTTTGGTACTGTTTGCAAGTTGTTTGAAATTTGATTGAATTTTAATATTAATTGAAATAATTGAGCTTAAGCAATTAAGTTTTTAAATTCAAGTTTCTTTGAAACAATTGGTTTATTTGTTTTGTAAGTTTCATCACTTTCCAATGTTTGCTGTTTGGAAAATGTGATTTGAATTTTGAATGGAATTTGAGTTAAGTGAGTTATTACATAAAATAACAAGTTAGTAATTCTATTTAAATAGAAACAACTAGCTGTTTTAATTGAACTTTTTATTTGGAAAAGATGTAATATAACAAGTATGAAACAAAGGTTTGAACACTGTTTGAATTTCAATTGTGAAAAAAAAAGAAAAACAGATGCAAACAAATGAAATGATTAAGATGCCATGATGCAAAACAATAATTAAACAAGAAGCAAACATTCTAGGGTGGTTTTCATACTTGGGATGTTACAAAACGCCCCCCTTGAAGGAATCGCGCCCCGAGATTCCTACTGAGAAGAGAAAAGGTCCGGATACTTCTTGCGAAGATCCTCTTCGGTCTCCCACGTTGCCTCTTTATCGGAATGATGAGACCACTGCACTTTTAAGAACTTGGTGCTCTTGTTGCGAGTCTTACGTTCGGTCTCATCGAGAATTCGAACAGGGTGCTCCTCATAAGAGAGATCTTCTTGCAGTTCAATGGAATCATGATCAACTGCACGATCTGGATCTTTGAAACACCTCTTGAGCTGTGACACGTGAAACACATCGTGCACCTTGGATAGTTTTTCTGGAAGTTCAAGACGATAGGCATTTTCCGCACGCCTTGAGAGAATGTTGAAAGGACCAATGTATCTTGGTGCAAGCTTTCCTTTCACACCAAAACGATGAGTGCCTCTGAGGGAGTTACACGAGATATGCCTTGTCACCAGGTGCATAGATCATATCCCTGTGCTTGCTGTCATAGTAGCTTTTCTGACGAGACTGAGCAATCTTGAGATTGTCCGAATGATGCGAACTTTCTCTTCGGCTTCCTTAACAATGTCAGGGCCTAAGAGTGAACGTTCACCAGCTCCAGACCAATTGATTGGACTCCTGCATCTGCGGCCATAGAGAGCTTCAAATGGTGCCATGCCTAGGCTTGCCTGATAGCTGTTGTTGTAGGAGAATTCAGCATATGGAAGACAATCCTCCCATTTCATGCCAAAGGAGAGACCACATGCTGTGAGCATATCCTCGAGAATCTGATTGACTCTTTCGACTTGCCCTTGAGACTGAGGGTGATAGGCTGTGCTGAACAGAAGTTTGGTGCCCAATGCTTCTTGAAAGCTTTTCCAGAAATGAGAAGTGAATATGCTTCCACGGTCTGAGCTTATTTCCAATGGAACACCATGAAGAGGAACAATCTTTACTGTGAAGAGCTCTGCTAACTGGCTAGCTGAGATTGTTTCTTTGACAGCAAAGAAGTGAGCTACTTTAGTGAGACGATCAATAACAACGAAGATTGCATCGTTGCCCTTCTTGGACTTTGGAAAACCAGTGACGAAGTCCATTTGAATCATGTCCCACTTCCACTCAGGAATTTTCAGAGGTTGTAGAAGACCGGTTGTTTTCTGATGAACTGCCTTAACACGTTGACAAACGTCGCATTCAGAAACGTATTGAGCAATTTCACGTTTCATGCCAGGCCACCAATACAGTGTCTTAAGATCCTGGTACATCTTTGTACTTCCAGGGTGGATGGAGAGGAGTTTCATGAGCCTCCTTGAGAATGACATCTTTGAGACTTTGAACTTGAGGAACTGCAATGCGTCCTTCGAAGAACACAGTTCCCTTGTCATCAAATGAGAAGGACTTAAATTTCTCCTTGCCTTCTTTGATGTGTTCTACCATCTTCTTGATTTCAGCATCACGAAGTTGTTCAGAACGAATCTTGTCCTCGAGAGTTGGACTGGCTGTCAAGTTTGCAAGATAACCTTGAGGAACAAGACCAAGGTTTAGCTTCTGGAATTCTTCATGAAGTGGAGGTTGGCTTTCCATGATCATGAGATTATTGCAATACGACTTGCGACTGAGAGCATCGGCCATAACATTAGCCTTGCCTGGAGTGTAAGAAATGGTGAGATCAAAGTCTTTAATCTTTTCAATCCATCTCCTTTGCCTGAGGTTTAGATCTGGTTGAGTGAAGATGTATTTCAGACTCTTATGATCGGAAAATATTTCAGTGCGGTTATCCAACAAGTATTGTCTCCATTTCTTGAGGGCAAACACAACTGCTACAAGTTCTAGGTCATGAGTTGGATAATTTTGCTCATGTGCATTCAACTGACGTGAAGCATAAGCCACAACTTGACGTTCTTGCATAAGAACTGCACCTAGACCTTGGAGAGATGCATCGCAGAATATCTGGAAAGGTTTGGTAGTATCTGGGCCAACCAGAACTGGTGTAGAAGTGAGTTTAGTCTTCAGGAGATTGAAACTTTCACCACATTGTGGAGACCAAACGAACTTCTTGTCCTTCTTTGTGAGGTCAGTGAGAGGTTTGGCAATCTTGGAGAAGTTTTGGACGAAACGACGGCAATAGCTAGCCAAGCCAAGAAAACTTCTGACTTGCTTCACCGTCTTAGGAGGTTTCCAATCAACAATTGCTTTAACCTTTTCTGGATCAATGGCTATGCCCTTGGCGGAGATGACATGACCAAGGTAAGCAACTTCTGGAATCCAGAACTCACATTTGGAGAACTTGGCATATAGACGATGCTCGCGAAGTTTCATGAGAGTGAGACGAAGATGTTCTTCATGCTCTTCCTCAGATTTTGAGTAGACAAGGATGTCATCAAGATATACCACAACGAACTTGTCGAGGTATTCATGGAAGACAAAATTCATGAGTCGAGAGAATGTCGCCGGTGCATTGGTGAGACCAAAGGACATGACGGTGTATTCATATAGACTGTACCGAGTGGTGAAAGCTGTTTTTGGAATATCTTCCTTTCTGATCTTTATTTGATGGTAACCCATTCTCAAGTACAACTTGGAGAATATTGAGGCTCCAGCAAGTTGATCAAAAAGATCATCGATACGAGGAATTGGATACTTGTTTTTGATGGTTTTCTCGTTAAGAGGACGATAGTCAACCACGAGTCTCTTTGTGTGATCCTTCTTCGCAACGAACAGAGTTGGGCAACCCCAAGCCGAGGAACTAGGTTGAATGTAACCTTTTTCCATTTACATATCGATTTGCTCCTTTAACAGTTTCAGTTCAGGAGGAGCTATCTTGTATGGATGCTTAGAAATTGGAGCAGTACCTGGTTCAAGCTCGATCACGAACTCAACTGCTCTGTCCGGAGGCATCCCTGGCAACTCTTCTGGAAAGACGTCAGGGAATTCGCAAACCACCGGAACATTTTCAAGTGAAGGTAGAGGTTTAGCATCGAGGGTGTAAAGGTGAACAGAACTTGATTCATTTGGAGAATAGACTATCTGGCCAGAAGGGTGGAACAGAGTTATTGACTTCCGAGCACAGTCAATCGTAGCTTTATTGGCCTTCAACCAATTCATGCCAAGAATGACATCAATGTCAGAATTGCCAAGCAGTATGAGAGAAGCAAGGAATATGTGACCTCCAATTAGGATCTGATTCTCGTGACTGATCTTAGACGTTTTCATAGTTGCTCCAGGGGAGTTTACTACAAGGGGGGAACCCAAACCAACAAAGGGGAGTTTAACTGCTGTCGCAAAGATCTTTGACACGAAAGAATGCGATGCTCCGGTATCAAACAACACTTTAGCTGGAAAAGAGTTTACGGGGAATGTACCGAGAACAACGTCAGCAGTTTCCTCAGCTTTGTCGACCTTGACATGATTCACCCTCGCGGTCCTCCCGACAGGCCTGTTGTTGGAGTTGAAGGCTTTAGCCGGGGGAGCACGCACCATTGCCTGGTTAGTGTTGGGACGAGGTGGTGGTGGAGGTAGCTGCCTCTGCGTGCACTTGTCAGTGTAGTGCCCCGTCTGCTTGCACTTGTAGCAAGTGACGACACGAGGAGGCCCTGGCCTTGGCTGCCCCATTGAAGCCCTCTGATCATGCATCTGAGCTGGGTTGGGTGGGCGGGGAGCGAAGCCTGGAGAAGCTTGGGCATATGGAGCCCTAGTGACAGCACCATTTGGCACCCAGATGCGGCGCTTCTGCGGAGGGGTGGTCATGTTGGAGGAGGAACCACCCTCACGCGAGTGCTTCCGAGACTCCTCGAACGCCTTGCGCCCATTTTCCTCATTGAGCGCGGTGTTCACGAGCTCCTCAAAGTTGTTGGCCTTGATGTTGGTGAGGGCGTACTTGAGTTCCGGGTTAAAACCTCTGCGGAACCTTGCCATCTTCTTAGCCTCAGTGGACACCTCATCACCAGCGTAACGAGCGAGGCGATTGAACTCACTCTGATAGCCAATGACGTCCAGCTTGCCCTGCTTGAGAGAGCAAAACTCTTCACGCATCCTTTCCATGAGACCATCTGGAATGTGGTGCTTCAGGAAAGCTTCCTTGAAACAACCCTAGGTGATTGGATTGCCAGCTCTCATGGTCTGGTAGTTTTCCCACCAAGTAGCTGCCTGACCCTTCAGCAGATAGGATGCATACTTGACCTTGTCTTCCTCAGCAACGTGAGCAATCTCCAGAGCCCTAGCTATCTCACGGATCCAGTCATCAGCATCCAGAGGCTCGCGTGTTGCCACAAAAGCTCTCGGGCCCAGACTGAGAAACTCCTTGATACTGACTCGTGGAGCATTCTGGTTGTTGTGCTGGTTAGTCTGAAACTGGGCCATCTGTGCCATGACTTGGGTCATCTGAGTCAACAGCTCCGTGATTGGCGGTGGCTCAGGCGGGGTGTTCCTTGTTGGCGGCATCCTGAATAGACATGCATTTTAGCACAACAAAAGAAAAGGATACACTTTGTAACCGAAAGAGAGATTATTCCGACGCATGAATAGATAACCAACAGGTACATCATCACATGTTTAAATACATCAGAATATCCAACACACCATAAATGGTTCGAATGCCAAAGGATAACTAAACATAGCTAAGAATGGATACATCAGTAATCCCATGCTCATCACGCAGGACGGCGGTGAGGAGTACGGCGAGAGGTACGGTGAGGAGCACGCCCACGAAAGTAGGTAGAACGACGATCCACATAGACCTGACGTGGTCTGAGAGCGACTCTAGGTGTGGTGAAGTACATAGCGTCGACTCCCTGTGCTCCAAAGCGTGGAATCCCAGTGTAACCAGCACCGAGGTTGAGGAGGGGACCTCTGATCGGCTCGTAACCTCTAGCATCTGGTAGACGACGACCAACTGGCTTATCGAAACGTGCAAAGCGCTCATCTCCAACAAAGTCTGTGGTGTAAGTCGCCAGACGAGTCAAAGCAAGGTAGAGCTGCTCTCTGACTGAAGCCAACTCCTGAGATAGTGTGCTGGCAACTGCATCACTGTGCCTCACAAACTGAGCGGTGGTGTGCAGCCTGGAGTTATCATGCTCGTAGACATCCAAGTTGTCGTAGAGAGTGAAGTGAGCTCCCTCCGAAGTGATGTAACCACGGGGAATGTGGCGATAGATGGAATCGTCAAACCCCCAGTAGTCAGCACGAAGGACGGTGAGACTCACATAAGCTGCCTGCTGCACACCATATCCACTATGGAACCTACTGCCTCGTAGCGGTGGACAACGCTCATGCCATCATCTGACAGAATGTAGACGATAGCCTGGTAGTAGGTCTGGTCAAACTCTCGCTGCTGCTCGTAGACCTGGTACTCTGGTGCCCAACGGAACCCCAGATAAGTGACCATGGAAAGCAACAACAAGGTTTCAACGGACGAAAAGGATGTTGAGAAGAACATGATATCGAAGCAACATCGGGAAACACGAGACCAAAAACTCCTGAGGTACTACGGAAAACCCATCCGGGCTTCTAAAGGATCAATATCTACTGCTTAAGGAATAGAGGATCTGCTTCCGGGGCTTACACGCCTCTGTTCTCAATCGTGAGTAGGCAACATGATAAATCATGTCACAACCACCTCCATTCCTATGGTCTAGTAGATATAACTATCCTAGAGAAACCAGGATACGTGAAAACCTAACTTGAAAGTTTAGATGAGAAGGGAAAACACGTTGCACTTCCTTACCAGAAAAGGGTGGGTGGGTGGGGAAAGAAATAAAATGGCAGAATTCCTACTCTCACGTTTCATTTTTCCTATATAGCTACAAAAATAGTTTCTAGACTCAACTGCGGCCAGTAAAAGGGATCCTACAGCAGACAGGCTCTGATACCATTTGTCGCACCCGGACTTCTAGAGGATACTCGCAGTTTGTTGAACAGTAGTTGATTGGATTACGGGGCTTACCGGCACCCGCATCTCTTACGAGTAGGCCAACACACGTATGTGTGACAACCAACCCCTACTGTTCATCGTCACGTAAACCATCCCATAGAAATCAGGATACTACCATTGACGTACTTCATACCATACACACATGGTACTCAACGACATTTAACAGAATGATAGCACAACATATCTCTAAGACACAAATAATAGAATAAGTTGCAAATAGCTCTCACTAGAGCAGAGATAGCAAATACAATCATTCAGAGGACACATGTCCCAACATAACATCATTACATCTCAGCGGAAGCATTCAAAAGGTCTGAGTATAGACAAATCCAAATAGGCTAAGAAGCCGGGATGAAAGGAAAACGGAGCCCATCCACGTATCTCGGGTCCTTCCCGGGTCCTATCTACTCGTCAGCAGCCTCGTCAAACTCCACGTAGTAGCCATCACGGGGATCCTCGTAAGCGTAGTCTGCGGAACCACAGCCCCAAAGGGGTCAGTACATAAACTGGCAAGCAAGACTCACAGTTCACCAAAGTGTAACCCGTCAACACCAAGCACAGATGCTTTGGGTTCAACGGAAGAAAGGGGATACAAAAGATGCGGCAGCTGGCTGCACTAACCAACTACAGATACATACTACTACTTCCGGCTAACAGAAAGGAGATAAGATAGCGTATCGTAACCAACTATAACTAACCACCAAACAAACATCCTGATCTCGCCCCTTATCCAAAGAGGCAACCCGAGGATAACTCACACAGTTGGATTAATGCTGGATCAATTTATTGTGGCAATAAGGCTATTACTAGTCAAGTTATCATTAGTTAGGTGTAAGTTGTTCTGAGTACTTGTTAGCCAGTACTTTCACCAAGTTAACCATAACCGCGCAAAACATGGCTTCTCGAGAAGATTTATCCCTGCAGGGGTGCACCAATTTGGCCGTACACGTAAGAATATCCCGCCAGACGGGAATCAAACCCACCAAGCGAGGCACTCTACACAACCCAACTCTTCTTCGCATCAAGCCCAAAGAACCACGTGCTGTGCGTGCGCGGCTAATCGAGCCCCACGAAGAAAAGGGGACCCTCATAGCACTCTAAGACCACGCCGCCCTAAATGCCGACTACAAAAGTTCCACCCTGGCCTCAGGTTCGTACCTGCATATGAGTGCATCAAATGGAAAGCCCGAACTAAGTGTGGCGATTTGGACGAGATGCGAATCGAATCAAATTGAGGGGGGCGCCCATACACGCTTCCCACATGCGGATAGTGCGATCATCATGGATCAGTAGACAAGACCCTTTTCCTAATTAGGGTCGACACTAGCAGGCATGAAAAACCACGCCGGGCCTCCTGCCGGTGCCTTATCATCAAATTATTACTACCTCAAAATTAACAGGTTGTTGTTTAACATCGAGCCCCAGAACATAATAGAAATATAGTAACAGAAAGTAACGGGCAACAGACTCGAGCAATAACAACCCTAAGCATGCTAGTAAGACACGGGCAACAAGCAAGGGGGTTATAGGTATGGAGGTGAGGCTATATCAGGGTTACAGGATAACATGTGATAGGATCGAACACAAGCAACGAATCTTAAGGCTAGCAGAATAGACAACGGAAAGTATCAGTATCCAATGTGGAAAGGAACACAATGGTTCATGTGAGTGAATACTTGCCTGCAAACTCAGCAGCCTGGTACTGAGCTAGATCCTCAGAAGGGGTGTCGTAAGTATCGGCTGTCTCAACGTCGTCGTCTATTCGAGAAGAAGCAAACAAACAACGCAGAGAGATAAACAATCAATAACATGGCATAATGCACAATCATGGGATGATGCATGACCATTTAATTGATGCATAAAAATAAACTATTTGACATGGTAACATAACATGATTAAATGGATCCACAGGCAATTTGGGTTGCATATGGAATGGTCCATGAATTAAGGTTGGAATAATTGTTTTACAACTAATCAACAGGTGAAAGTGGATTAATATGATGCATGGATGAGGAAAACAGAAAAATAACAACAATAGAAACAATTTAAAATAAGAATTACCAAGTTTAGAAATTTATTTATTAAGTTATGAAATTCTGGTTTCTTAAAGGTGTTACACAAGCATTTGTTGTTTTCACCAATTTAAATTGTCCAAAATAGATAACAAAGTTCAAATTTGAAAAGAGCACAAAGTTTTAGGTGGATTACATGTTTCACTTATTGAAAAAGGAACTAAGATGAATTATTTATGAATTAAACAAGTTAAACAAGATGTAAATGAATTTAAAACAAGTATGAATTTATTTGAATTTTTATTTGTTCAAAACATTAATTCAAATTCATATTTGAAAAGGTTATACTTTTCTAGTTTGAAAACATCTTTTATATGTTCAAAAATAATTTAATTTGAGCAAGTTATGAATTTAGCAAATTTAAATGATTTAAACAAGGTTTAAATTATTTAAGCAATTTTAATTATTCAAAACATGAAACAATTTATATTTGGAAAGGTTTCAAATAGCATGGAAAACATATTTATTTGTGTTATTTGAATTAAGTTTGAATTAGTTATGCAATTAATCAAATTTGAAATGAATTGTTTGAATTTGAAATTTGAATGCATTTGAATTGTTCAAAACAGAATACAAATGTTTTAAATGGGTAGAGAATTTAATTTGGTTCAGCAAACATATTTTATTTGCATAATTTGGATTTAGGAATTAAAAGTTATTAGCAATTTAAAATTAAGGACCAATCTGTAAAAAGAAAAGGATTTGTTTCAAATAGAAAAGGGCAGAAACCCTTTTCTACCTCGCAGTGGCTAGCCCTAGCCACTGACGAGGGGGCCCTGGCCAGCGTGGCCCGCGTGTGCGCACGCGTGGCAGCACAGGCCACTGGCAGGTGGCCCCTGCCTGTCAGCTGCTCGCGCTAAAAAAGGTTGGGTTTTTATCGCGAGCGCAGGGCTCGAACCCGCGCTGCGGAAGCGCAAGCAGAGGTGCGTTACCACTACGGTGTGCTGTTTCGCTTGTCAGGTAAGGGATGCGCAGGGGGGTTATTCTTCAGTTAGCGTTAACTGAATTTTACTGCGCGCGTTTCTGAACTTTGACAGAGGGCACGGCGGCTCAACGGCGGCGAGCTGCTGCGGCGTTGCGGTGCCGTGTGCGCGTGGTGCTGCGTGCAGAGGTGGTGTGTGTGCGTGCAGAGAGATAGGAGGAGAGGGGTGATGAGGAGGTGATCACCGGGAGGAGTTTCAGAGGGAGGAGCTCGACGGCGAGGTGGACGTCGCCGACAACTGCGAGGATGGCGGCGGAGATGCAGTCCTTCTCGGGTTCAACGGAGGCGTCCAGGAGGTAGAGGTTGGTACGGGGGGCTGATCCCCGTGGTTAGCCAGCGGGGTGGAGGCTCAGATCGACGACGATTGCCATGGGTTCAGAAGGGTGTCGCCGGTGTGAGGTTCAGAGGTTCAGGGATGGAGGATTCCGGCAGCGAGAGGGAAAAATGACGGCGCAGCTCGAGGGAGGAGGGTGAGGCTAGGTTAGGGCAGCTCGGGGGGCCTAGGGGGGTAGCTTTATAGGGGGCTAGGGCGCACGGTGGCCGTCTGCTGTCGCTGCCGTCGACGTGGCGGTGGCGGATGTGCTGCCATACACAGAGAAGAAAGGGGAGGGGTGCGAAGGGGTATCGGGCCGTGGAGAAGTGGTGGGCTGGTGGGCGCAGCCCACCCGGCTTGCCCTTCTCCCTCCGTTTTTTTTTTAAATTCTGTTTCTTCCTCTCTTTTTTTGCTGAAAAGAATTAGGAAGAAAAAGAAAGGTTTTGGGGTTTAGAAAATTTTGGAAAAATTTGTGTAGGTTAGTTATTACAACAGCAACAAATTGCCAACTTTGGTTTTCCAAAGATATTTTGAATTTTGGTACTGTTTGCAAGTTGTTTGAAATTTGATTGAATTTTAATATTAATTGAGCTTAAGCAATTAAGTTTTTAAATTCAAGTTTCTTTGAAACAATTGGTTTATTTGTTTTGTAAGTTTCATCACTTTCCAATGTTTGCTGTTTGGAAAATGTGATTTGAATTTTGAATGGAATTTGAGTTAAGTGAGTTATTACATAAAATAACAAGTTAGTAATTCTATTTAAATAGAAACAACTAGCTGTTTTAATTGAACTTTTTATTTGGAAAAGATGTAACATAACAAGTATGAAACAAAGGTTTGAACACTGTTTGAATTTCAATTGTGAAAACAAAGAAAAACAGATGCAAACAAAAGGAAAACAAATGAAATGATTAAGATGCCATGATGCAAAACAATAATTAAAGAAGAAGCAAACATTCTAGGGTGGTTTTCATACTTGGGATGTTACAATTTTCTGGCGCCGTTGCCGGGGAGTGAAGTGTTGTTGTTAAGTGAAATTGGTAAGAGAAACTTCTACTATGAGTGCTGTTTTTTTATTTCTGTCTGTTGTTTTATTTCATTACGGAGAATACTTTATGTTCTCTTTTTAGGGGTACTTCTACCGTTACTTCTATATTAGTAGGTAACCCGTTATCTGCTGAATTAGATCCTTATAAAATACCTATGAAAATTGTTGGACGTGTTATGCATAACTGCTATTACGGTGATGGAACTGTCCATCCCGGTGAGCATTTGCTCTTTATACATGAATTATGCGAGTTATTCAGGTGTGCATGTGTTACAATGGATCAAGTTAAAAGTAAATTACTTTCTTTATCTCTGAAAGGAAGAGTCGTTGCATGGTTCAAATTACTGAAGAATGGTGAATCCATCGGATGAGAGGAAATTGTTCCTCTCTTTTATTCCAAATTCTATCCTCCTAGTGAGATTCATAAAGACGAAATCAAATCTATAATTGCTAGCCTCATGAGGGAGAGAGTATTGCCCATGCGTGGGGTATAATTAAGTTATTAATGCTTAAATGTCCCGTTCATGAACTCCCGAGAAATATTGTTATGAATCCTTTTTATGCAAGGCTTTCTCTTCATGATAAGGATTTATTGGATGCTTCTTGTTCTGGATCATTCACACGTATGAAGGAAGAAGCTGAATGGGATCATCTTGACCGTATTCAAGAAAACACTGAAGGATGGGAGCATGACAAAGGTAGAAAGTCAGGTATAAATAATGATTATGAATGCATTAAATCTTTTATGGGAACCAATGATTTCAATGATGTTAGTGCTATTTGTTGTCTTGATTCTCAAATCTTTGCAATTTGTCTTAAAGCTTTTGCCTCCTATCTTGATATTCCTAAAAAAGGGTCATCACAAATACCATGCACCTTATAAAGATATTGTTCCTGCTAGTAATATAGAAGTGAATGCTGTTAATCCTGCTGTTCCCGAGCCTTATGTTGAAAAAATGCCTTTCCCTGCTAAGGTGAAACAACACTCTATTATGTCTAGTGTGGTGAATATGAGTAATAAGAAGTCTATTGAATCTGATGAACAAATAACTGTTGAACCTGGTGTAGCAATAGTAAAAGATCTTGTTTGTGGAAATGTAGAGGATGAACAAATTGTCTTCTGTGAGGGTGCTTCTAATATTGTTTCCCATCCTCATAGACCTAAGAAAACCAGTGTACCTGTGCTTTCTGTTAAGATAGGTGATCATTGCTATTATGGTTTGTGTGATATTGGTGCTAGTTCTAGTGCTATACTTATGAGCTTTATAGAGAAATTATACATGAAATTGGTTCTTGTGAGCTTGAAGATATTGATGTGGTTATTCAGCTTGCTAATAGAGAAACTATTTTTCCGATTGGTATTGTTAGAGATGTGGAAGTTTTGTGTGGTAAGACTAAATATCCCACTGATTTTCTAGTACTTGGTAAGGCTGCTAGTAAGACTTGACCTATTATTTTTGGTAGACCTTTCTTGAACACTTGTGGTGCTATTATAGATTGTAAGAGGGAGAAGATATTGACTAAATTTGATGGAAAATATTATGAGTTCAATTTCTCCAAATTTGCTAGAGCACCTTATGAATCTAAATTGCCTCATGAGAATTTTAAATTTGAACAAGTTGCTTCTATTGCTCTTTCTCCTAACAATGCTTTGCAGCAATATATGGAGGACCACAAAAGTGAAGTCTTTATGGAAGAGAGAAATGAGATTGACGATATTCTTCATCGTCAACCGGTGATACGGAAACATAACTTACCTGTGGAAGACTTGGTTACCACATTAACACCCAAGGAGGATCCTGTTTTTGATTTAAAACCTTTGCCTGATGATCTTAAATATGCTTATATTGATGATAAGAAAATATATCCTGTTATTATTAGTGCTGAACTTTTAGGTGAAGAAGAGGAAAGATTATTGGGAATTCTGAAGAAACACCATGGAGCTATTGGATATACTCTTGATTATTTGAAGGGGATTTCTCCTACTATATTTCTGCATGCTATTAATATTGAACCTGGTGAAAATCCAGTAGTTGAACATCAACGTCGTTTAATTCCTAAGATCAAGGAAGTGGTAAGAAATGAGGTATTAAAACTCCTTGATCCTGGTATTATTTTTCCTATTGCTGATAGTAGATGGGTGAGCCCTGTGCATTGTGTCCCTAAGAAGGGAAGAATGAATGTCGTGCCTAATGAAAACAATGAGCTCATTCCACAAAGAGTAGTAATTGGTTATAGAATGAGCATTGATTTTAGAAAGGTTAATAAAGTTACTAAGAAAGACCATTATCCTTTACCCTTTATTGATCAAATGCTAGAGAGGTTGTCTAAGAAAACTCATTTTTGTTTTCTTGATGGTTATTCTGGGTTTTCTCAAATTTCTGTTAGGAAACAAAGATCAATAGAAAACAACCTTTACTTTTCCTTATGGTACTTATGCTTATAGACGTATGCCTTTTGGTTTGTGTAATGCTCCTGCTACTTTTCAAAGATGCATGTCTACTATTTTTCATGGTTTTTGTGAAGAGATTGTGGAAGTATTCATGGACGATTTTTCTGTCTATGGAACTTCTTTTATAAACTTCTGCAGAGATGTGAGGAAATTAATCTTGTTCTTAATTGGAAGAAATGTCACTTTATGGTTAATGAAGGAATTGTTCTTGGACATAAAATTTCCAAAGGAGGTATTGAAGTTGATAGAGCTAAAGTGGAAGCTATAGAGAAAATGCTCTGTCCTAGGGATGTTAAAGGTATTTGTAGTGTTCTTGGTCAATCTGGTTTTTGTAGGAGGTTTATTAAAGATTTCTCTAAAATATCAAACCCTCTTATTAATCTTCTTCAAAAATATGTACCATTTGTTTTTGATGATGATTGTAAGGAAGTTTTTGAAACTTTAAAGTAGGCTTTAACTACTGCTCCTATTGTTCAACCACCTGATTGGAATTTACCTTTTGAAATTATGTGGGATGCTAGTGATTTTGTTGTAGGTGCTATTCTTGGACAACGTGTAGATAATAAGTTGAATGTTATTCATTATGCTAGTAAGACTCTTGATGCTGCTCAAAAGAATTATGCTACTACTGAAAAAGAGTTCTTAGCTGTAGTTTTTTGCATGTGATAAGTTTAGACCTTATATTGTTGACTCAAAGGTTACTGTTCATACTGATCATGCTGCTATTAGATACCTTATGGAAAAGAAAGATGTTAAGCCTAGGCTTATTAGATGGGTGTTTCTTTTACAAGAGTTTGATTTGCATATTGTGGATAGGAAGGGTGCTGAAAATCCTCTTGCTGATAACTTGTCTAGATTGGAAAAGATTACTTTTGACCCTATTCCAGTTAATGATAGTTTTCCAAATGAACAGTTGGCTGAAATAAAGATAAAATCCCAAGATAGTCCATGGTATGCTGATTATGCTAACTTTATTGTTTAAAAGTATTTTCCTCCAACATTTACAGCTCAAAAAAGAAGAAAATTCTTCTATGATTTGAGGCATTATTTTTGAGATGACCCACATTTTATATAAATAAGGTGTAGATTGTATTATGAGATGATGTGTTCCAGATCATGAACAACGTGAAATATTGAAGAAGTGACATGGTAGTGCTTATGGAGGACATCACGCTGGAGATAGAACCACACAGAAGGTTCTACAATCAGGTTTCTATTGGCCTACTCTCTTTAAAGATGCGTGCAAATTTATTTTATCTTGTGATGAATGTCAAAGAGTAGGAAATATTTCTAGACGTAATGAAATGCTTATGAGTTATTCTCCTGTTATTGAACCTTTTAATTGTTGGGGATTTGACTTTACGGGTCCTTTTCCTCCTTCGAATGGTTACACTCACATTCTTGTTGTTGTTGATTATGTTACTAAGTGGGTAGAAGCTATACCTACAAAAAGTGCTGATGGTGAGACCTTTTTAAAAATGCTTAAAGATGTTATTTTCCCTAGGTTTGGTCTGCCTAGATATCTTATGACTGATGGAGGTTCTCATTTTAATCATGGTGGTTTTAGAAAAACCCTTGCTAAATATGATGTTAATCATAGAATTGCCTCAACTTATCATCCTCAAACCAGTGGGCAAGTAGAATTATCAAATAGAGACATTAAATCTATCTTGGAAAAGACTGTTATAAATCTAGGAAGAATTGGTCTGTTAAGTTGAATGATGCTTTATGGGCTTATAGAACTGCTTATAAAAATCCTATGGGTATGTATTCCTATAAAATGGTTTATGGAAAAGCTTTTCACTTGCCTTTAGAATTAGAACACAAAGCTTATTGGGCAGTGAAAGAATTAAATAAAGATTTTAAACTTGCTGGTAAGAAAAGAATGCTTGATTTGAATCATCTAGATGAATGGAGATGTGAATCTTATGAAAAAGCTAAGCTCTTCAAAGAGAAAGTTAAACAATGGCATGATAAAAGAATCCTTAAAAGAGAGTTTCACGCTGGTGAGAAAGTTCTATTGTATCGGTCTCGTCTCAGATTTTTTGCAGGAAAATTACTCTCCAGATGGGAAGGACCTTATGTTATTGAAGAAGTGTATCATTCGGGTGCAATCAAACTTGCTTCCCTCAAAGATAACACTACACAAGTGGTAGATGGGAAAAGACTCAAACACTATATTTCTGGGGATTCTTATGATGAAGGTGTTGATGTTATTCAAGTAATGACTCCGGAGAAGTTCATTAGAGGGAATATTCCAGAATCTGCAGAGTCTGTTTTGGAATAGGTAACAGTTCTGTTAAGAAAAAGTTCACGAAATACCTTTCAAGTTATAAATTATTGTTTTTGGAAAATATGAAAAATATCGAGCCGAAGAGGAGTTGGAGAAGGTGCCGGAGGCACCATACCACATGGGGGCGCGGTTCCACCCTTAGCCGCCACACCCTATGGTGTGGGAGCCCCGGAGCCCCTCTCCGACTTGTTTTCGACCTAGACTTTTCTTTTGTTACGCATATTTTTTCTATATAACCCATGTCGAGACATCATAGTAGAGTTCATAGACGGGGGTGCCATGAGACTACTGATAGAGATGTGGGGGGAACGTGGTAGTATGACGACCAGGGACACCAAAGTTACCCAGGTTCAATATGTCGCAACTAGGAGGCGTTCCTACTCCTGCAATCTCACTAAATCAGGGCTGAAACCTAAAGTATCTTTACTATTAACTAGGAAAAGTGCCCGTGCGTTGCAACGGGAGAGAACAATAAGCTCATTCCCTTGGTTCGTCGCCTTTATGGCACGAAACTGGCGTATTAGTCAGATCTGTTAAATTTTTCGATCTATAGGAGAAAACTAATTTATTTCTCCTTTTAGTATTTATAGGAAATGTGTCCGTGTGTTGCAACAGATGTGAAAACTCAGTTTTAACCGACCCATGATCCCACTCAGTATTCGCCCATTCGTTTTAATCTTTAATGTTTTTATTTGTTCTACTCTTTTATACTTTATTCTTATAGGAAACGTGCCCGTGCGTTGCAACGGGAGAGAAAATTAATTCCATCGCTGTAATACACAAATTTCTCACAGGTATAATAGTTGTATATCGTCGAAACCATCCAGTTTTAGAATGTCCAAATAGCAGCCATATTCTATTTTGGTCCAACGACGATGTGCATAATAATGGGAAAAAACGAAGGACAGTTCTTAAAATTATGTATTAGCACGGAATTGATCCTCTTATGGACGTGTACACATTTTGCAAACATCTTGGAAAATTTTAAGCAGAATATACTTTGGGTTACAATTCATGTCATATATGACACTTTCTAGTGTACGTACCTGCGCTCGCTAGCTGTTTTTGTCGCTTTAAAAGTTGAGAAATGAAGTGGCCAAGCAGAGAACCGTCATGCAGTTAGGAGATGTGTGATTCGGTTCCTCAGGTATTCCAACCAATAGTAATTAGAGGAGAATACATAATGGAGGTTTTTACAGGGATTCATCGGCACCACTCACCATTGATCTCAAAAATCACCACACGAGTTTGATCGTCGGATGTGAGGTGCATAACTACCAAACAACAAAAGAAACTGAACGTTCGATCTTTTGAATAACTTTAGCCAATGGAGATTTTCAATACTGCACAGACATCGATTTAAGGTAGTCATTTGCCTGCCTAAAGGTTGTTAGATATGTAACTTGTTAATATAAAAATAATTCTGGCCAATCCTTTGCCTTTGGCACTATCTATCTATACTTCTTATAAAGCAAAACCACACTAAGTGCAATTAATATTTATCTATGTCAACATGAAACTTGTCTACATCACTTGCTTTTTTAGCCAATCAATTATCCACACCATCCCACTAAGATTAAATTGTATAACTCTACATGCAAGCATACACATCATATTTATTTTAGCAATCAAATTTCCCATGTCATTTTTTTGTCTGTTCCACTGATAAGATCACACTATCCCGCTTACGAAATTACGCAGTTAAATCATATGTACGACACTGGAATTAGCTTCGTCAACCAAGTGAATTTTTTCAATTATTTTGAATGATGAAAACATACAAATGTTATTTGAGATTATGTAATCTTCTTATGTTACCAACAACTAAAAAATTTCTAAAATAAATGTGCGAAAATCTTTATGTAAACTATCCACAACATCCATCTATTCAACTCATTGATTCCAACTTATCTATATCAATCAGATACGCACTTGAAACATAATGAACTTTAAACTGTAAACCACACACACACACATATATATCATGTCATTTTAATTCAACACATTGAATGATATGATCAACTAAATCTTGCATATTTCTATAGACAATTCATGTTTCAAACATTTTATTAGAATTATTAAAGAGATACCCGCAACAACGCGTCGGGTATCGCTCTAGTTTTGCATATGTGCTAGTCCCTTGACATAATGGCCTATTTGTTTGTGGATCATTATTCGAGAGATTTGACAGCTAGCTAGAGGCCGTTGTGGGAAAAAAATCCTTGAATTTTATTGGCAGTATGTGCAATTAATTTTTTTCAGAGATACTATAATCATGAAGGAAGAAGTATGCATACTTGCCGACACTCAGTTGATAAACCTATGTTAGCACGAGAACCACCCTCTTATGTATACTAAAAACTTTCTACTAAGTGTAGTTGCTACCATTCTTGGATCACACACAGCTGCGATACGTGCCGGTCAAACCACTCCACGGCATTAGATGACATGGTAATCAACATATTATACACTATACGTGTTGCAGTACTTCCGAAGAGAACGGACACCCGGAAGATGTGGACAACGATGTATGTAACGTGTTGCAAAGTGCAAACACGATCAAATCTCGTTCGAGGAACCCTACATATTCGCTAGTTTCTTCTATCCTGCGTACGTCTGCTTCTTCTCTCGCGCCGCTAGTTCTGTGAGAGAGATGCAGAGAGACAATAGAGGCACGTCGCCGGCCAACGCGCTCAGCGGCGGGTTGTATTTGACAGGCGCAGCCGCTGTCTACTATTTGGGTAGATGCTGCAGCGGCCTGTCTTTGACATTGGTGGCTCCACCATCAACTGCCGGTGCCGTCGATGCTGGACGGCCTATCTTGGACCTTGGCGGCTTCAACATAAACATGTCGTGTGTCACGGGGCGCTGAGGCAGCAGAAGTGGCGCACCCCACGGGCACCCCATGATCCACGGCAAGGTTTATCCGAGTTGTTAATGATACAAGTCACCCTTGCAAATTGTGGAAGCCACTCGGAGGTTCTTGAAGTGCATGACGGCGCTGTGCCGCTGTTCTAGTCGACGAACCCCATCAGCAGAAGGCAAGAACGACTCGTGGTTCTCCCGCCGACAGGAGCATGGTGAATTTCAACGCAAGCTTCAGGTTGCTGGCCGACATGCTCTCCGCCCTCAACCGGTGCAGAGAAATCGCCACCATGACACCTAGCACTGCCCCAGAGCCACCGCGCGCGGCCGCACGGCCACCGGTGCAGACACGGGCGTCGCGGCGCCGGGCTTGGGACCAGTGGGGTTGACACGGGCCGCCGGTGGCGGCGCTGAACTCCGGAAGGCACGGTCGTCGGGCAATCTAGGGCAGCCGGTCGCGGCGTCGGGCTGGGAACGGGCGGACGGCCGGGAAGAGGCGTCGTTGGCGCCGTATCTCCCTGGTTGTCTCTGGCCTTTGCAGCAGCCTGGTGTGCGCTCTGCGGGAGCGGCGTGTGGCTGCAAACATCGAGTCATGGGCATACCTTCAACCTCTTGGCCCCAATTTCGGAGGCCGCCCTTGGTGATCCCTCGGCGCAACGGCAATACTCGTGTTGCTGCTGCGTTGGGCCGCCGAATCAGCCATCGTAGGAACTCTCCAGGAGGTTGTCGACGGCCATGACATGCTGCTGGGTGGACGATTTGCAGGTTTAGCATCGAGTCTTTCTCCTCTCCAGGTTCTGAGGCTAGCATTGTGGGCTTATAACGAATATAGAACCAATCGTAATGCATCAGGAGTCGAATCGGTACCGCATGCACATCAACATACAGATACAAGAGTTAGTACTCTACACGCATACGACTTTTTTTTGACAGGATGCTCGCTTTAAATTATACGACTTAAGCCCATAACGACCGGTCGAATTAGTACTCTACAGGGACACGGCCTAAGCCCACGCCGATCGATCGCAGGGGAAGGAAAGCCACGACTCGATCGCAGGGGAAGGAAAGGCACGACGTACCAAACCAACCAAGGAAAATACGGACGATAAAACGTACGAAATTTTGGAGGAAGAAACCTTAGTGCTTTTATTATTAGGTATAGAATGGGAGTTCAACGTACGTTGGTACGTCGCCCCGTGGTCTGCCTCCCGATCGTCCGCTTCACTCCTATTTTACAGTTTACCCCCTCACAATGCAGGGAGCTCAACCCGCAGTCCTGGAAACACAACATTGGTCACCAGCGTGATCTTCTCCCTCCTCTGTCTTCACGATGGAAAATGCAGCGGACGCGCCCGCATCGCCGGCGGAAATCCAAATCCGTGTCTCACGGTAGTCCCCCAGATCCACTAGGTCACCAGATCCGCCGCCACCACAATCCAATTCTCCCGACCAATACCTCGACGTCGCTGCGCACCGGCGGTGCCGGCAGATCCATGTGAAGTGCCTGGGGATGGCCACAGGATGATTGGCGGCGGATCGACTTCATCCGCGTCGTCCTGCAAGAGGGGTTCACCTTCAGCTTCACGGACAGGGAGATCATGTGATCCCAGAGCCTGCTGCCGCGCCTCTACGCCAACGTAGACTTTCAGATCGCCTGCAATCACTTCACCGACAATCTGGACGACGTTGTGGGCAACATGCCCAACGTCGGGTTCACGTATGTGAGGGCCACCTCGGCTACACGTGCTCAACATCATAAAGGGTGACATGTACCTGGACGATATTGGCGTTACGATCAGGTTGCTCAACACCGAGTTCTTCGGGGGCCTCTATGAGCCCAGCCGGACTGTTGTCTCGGCCTCCACCGGAAAATCCACGACTTCAACGCCATGTTCCATGTTTGAGGAGGTTCATGTCTCCATGGGACAGGGACACACACTCCATATCTTGGAGCGTTCCTACGAACTGTAGGTAGGTCACTGAGTCTTACCCTCCTGAATCAGATTGGTACTACTAATATGTTGGCGTGTGGAGCTGATTAATTTGATTTGGTCATTTTGCAGCCTGAATAAACAGGAGTAGTAGGATATGTGGAGGATGATTTGTTACAATAGCCGGATAGTTGATATGGCGACTCTATCTGTTATCCATCTTCAATTCAACTTTCCAGCGCTATTTCTTAGTTCTTCTATTCAATAATTTAGTCAGTATGATGCCCTTTGCAATGTGTACAATGTTTAATATTGGCTCTGTGGTCCTTCTACAAGGCAGATGGGTGTGTGCAAGAGGTCATTCGATTGCTAGGTAATTATACGTTGTCTATGTGTCTAGGTGATTTGTGCTGCTCACACGAGAATGCATGCCAGAATTTGAGTTCGGTGGATTGATTGTGTAGGTGGAGGTGCTGATTCTGGAGGTGAACATTGTAGCATCATAGAAGCACTTGCAAGGTGCAAGACAGAGTGCATCATCCGTAACCTGCTGCTTGGATCCGTTTGCTTATTCTACATCAGGAGGTAATATATATTGTATATTGATTAGGCCTCAAGTTTAGTATCTTAGTGCATATCTCATCTGTATCTCTGTATTCATTAGGCCTAAAGCTGATGTTCAACATATGCTTATTAGAGTTCTGTTGGTAGTTTTTGCAATTACTTCTTTGTTATTCCCCACAAATAATATGTTTGTTATGTAGTCAGCTTAGTAAACCTTGAATATTTATGTACCAGATATCAGAACTAATATTTCGTGTGGCCATGTTAAACTTTGTATCTCCTCCTATCATTAATTGATTTTCCAATTTTCATTTTTTAGATGGCGACACCCAGAAGCAAGCACCAGATGTGTAACAGATTCAGCTTCACATCAGTGCTTTGTTTTGTATGTCCTTTTGACTCCACCCCTCTACCCTCCTTTTTCCTTTACATTAGCATATGATTAATTACTTGTTTAATGAGAAAAGGCAGTGGAGCTATCTGACTATAGCTACCAAGGATAGACTTTTCTTCTTGATGTAAAAATACCTTGTAATTGTCTCGAAACCTAGAGGACTCAATGGATAAATCTAAGGCTATGGTCACCTCATTTTTCATCTTTCTATGGTCAATATTGCATCTAGGCACATTCTCTTTGATGTCTACAATATTTCTGAACATCCGGAGTCCTGATTACTCAAACAATGTAGTGAGGTCGATGATGGTTATTTATTTTCTCAACTGGACCTTAACAGTGAAGATGTATTGCATTTATAATACTTAGTCGTTACATTAATAAAGAGTCTTCATGTGTGACAAAGCTGATGTTGGCTTACTTAATAGTAAAGATTTAAGAAAACTCATTAAAATGTTGAAGTTAGTAATTTATATAGATACCCATGGATAATATTTGCATAGTCAAGATAATTTTGATGCGTGCATTTGTGACAATTAAGTTAGACGGTTAGGCTTAGCCTTGTAAAATGGAACGGTATTATATTTTTGTCAAATAGCTTTCAGGTTTGATTCTCCATGCTTGAACAAAATTCTTTTAGGCATTTCTCCACTTTCAGGTTTCCCAAGCACACTACACTTCCTGGACACCGCTTGCGCCGACTCACTCCTCATGCGGACTTCATTTCCTACAGGCCGCTGCTTCAGCAGCCTAATGTCACACACGATTCAGGTAACAAGTGCAAGTAACAAGTGTGTTGATCCTTTGGTTTTATTCTGTTTGATGGAGAGAAAAAATCGTAGTTGAGTGATGTGGGTAATGCTTATATTCGTGGCCATGCATGAAACTGTTTGGAGTACCTAATCTTGCTTCTGTGTGTTGTGGGTCAATATAATTTATTTGCTTCCGATCTGATCTCCTTGGAATATACAAATTTCTATTCGGTGTGAACCCTCGTTTGTTTGATATCCACATAGGCAGAAAATGATGATATGGTTCTGTAAGCTACATGTGTATGGTAAATAATTTGCTAGCGAACATGTGGTTTTAAATTGTACTTTCGTTTTTTATTTTTTGCAATTCGAAAACAGCCAGTCATCAAAAAAAAATGTGTGTTGGATAGTCTGCATTTACACATGTCCTAAATAAGTCAAAGAAGATTCCATAAGGAGGAACTTTATTTCTATATTTTTTTACTACTCTTTCAGTTGTATGTTAGAGACCTTTTTCTGAACCATATATATTTTGTGTCATCTTGATATCTTCCCCGCTCTTATATTCCTAGCTTAACCTCTAAGTTTAACATGATCATTTTGTAGGTACTTCTGTAGTGGTAGTGCTTATTACCACTACGGTCTCTTCTTTTCCTGTGATAGACTACAATTCTGTGCCCATGAGCCTTGTTCATCTGCACGGCAATCTACATGATGTACATGATATTCAAATATATGACTAGATCATGATGATTAAAATACAATACTGTTCATTTAGAATACTAGATCATGCTATGCATATTTTAAATAATAACATGCCAACTTTAATTCAGTTCACTATTAAATGGACAAGATAACTCGCTCATCCCCTTTCTTCCCAGCCTTTGTCGCTCGACTACGACTTGCTCCTCCCCTCCCCCCATCCTTGAGGCTCGACTTTGACTAGCACGTTAACTCAACCGAAACCCATGGACATCGGCCAAGCCAGAACCGACAGAGTCACAATGTTCTTTTCCGCGCTCTACGACCTGCGGTATGCAAAAAGACTGATTCTCTGACTAAGGTAATATGTTTATTCTACGTTGTTTATATAAAGAAAATCTTCATGTTGTGTTTTCATTTTTGTGCCAAAGAGGAGTGACTCAACTTGAGGTATGCAATGGTGATCAACTGTTATTGCTCCATATTGTTTTTTGATAAATTTAATGTAGTCCAGGATACTTCTGTACATTTGACCCAGTTATCAAAAACTAGCTTTATCAATTGTGGTCCATAGCTGATGCCCCCGTGCGACAACCTGTGACCTGGACGCAGCCACCTAATGACCATGTTAAGGTAAACTTTGATGCAAGTGTCCACTTGGACTTAGGCAATGGTGCGTGGGGTTTTATTGTGTGATCAGAAGGTAGCTAACGATTTCATTGTAGCGGTGGCGGGGAAACTTTACAACCTAAAGGACGCTTGCAAACTGAATCGGAAGTGTATGTCGTGGCTTGGGAAGGGGCGGTTGTCATTGTTGTGAACCGCGTCAGTTTTGAGTTTGATTATCAGACTTTGGTTACGACAGTGCGAGAGAAGAGCTATGATTGGCGGAAGCTGAAGGAAGTGCGTAGCATCTGTATCACCTCTTCTGAGTCTTATGTGTTTTAGTTTTCTCCTTGTAGCTGTAATGTAGCGGCTCACTCCTTTGCTTAGTATAACATGGCTTCCAATTCCGCTTGTACTGGATACGATGGTGATGTACCACACTGTCTCTGATTCCGTTGCCAGCGATATTGCTGAAGCACTCTGGTTAAACGAAATCTATTTCCCTGTCAAGAAAAATTGTGGTCCATTGCTGGCGAAGATACACTTCTGGGGTATTTTGTAGCATCGGTGAATCATTTGGCATACCATTTGGGGGAGCTATTAATTGCAAAAGTTCATGATCATTTACAGTTTAGAAAACCATATGTTCGGATGGATGCAAATTGTAAAGTTACAACTTTTTGACTATTGAGCTGTGTCTTCAAACTAAGCGTAATATTGATTGGAACGTCAGTGTAATAAATTGATATTTTGAATTCCCTTTTTTGGGTGAGAAAACATCAATGCACGCAGGCCTTGAGTGATGTTGTTAGAGTGAGGTGACTTAAATACAATAGCGTTGTTGTTGGACTTGAGGTGACCATGAAGCACACTAGGCGGAAAAATGGGGAGGGAGATTGTTGGATGATGCTTCCATTAAAATCTTGACAAATTCACGTGTTTTATGTTTAAATTTGTGGTTGGAATAAACATTTTTTTTGGAAAAAAACTTAAGCACCCCGTAGCAACGCACGGGCATTCAACTAGTACAAAGTACAATGTGAGTTGGTTAATCTACTCGATGAGGATCAACTTCTCGGCGAGTTAGCTTCTAGCTAATTGTCTGTGTCTTTCTTCTCTCCCGCCCGGCTATATATAGATAGCCGGGTTAGGGCTTACAGAAAGGAAACCTAGAAGACTACGGTAAGCTTCTAACTTGGAAAGCAAGAATCCGTCTTCTACTCCAAGCCGTGCCACGTGGGCCGTGGTCCGGGTTCTTCTAGAATCCACCTTCTGCGCGTCAGCTTACTGGGCCGCCCAATGGACCGTAATCCATTACCATTCAGGCCACCCTCGTAATCCGGCTCTTTAGGACAATACCGGACATACCCCTAATCGGTATATATCCGACAGTAGCCCCCAAGAAGGATTGAGACTCTAAGCTGTCGTCTTTCGTCAATATGCATTCTAATCCGAGAAATGCTGGCGCTTCGTCTCGATTCTTCTTTTCCTCAAATCATGCTTTAACGCGAAAATCGGATTTTGGAAAATCTGGCTTTTTCTTCCACGAGCCTTCATGGAGAAGGAACTTCCTACGTCAGCGATAAAATCATGCGGACGTCAGGGACGTTTGGGTTCCAAATGTGAAACCCTGAAACGTATCTCTGACAGATTCTCGCGGGAAACAAGGAGATACCAATAATCACCCGTCCCCTCATTTCTCGGATTTTCCGGCGAGTGACACGCGTCGAAGATCTAATGGTCATAAGAGTCGTTGTAACGTATCTTAAAGCTTTTCCGGCTATAAATAGCCTCCCTCGGGTCCTCCGTTGATCCTTCCGCTCTCACTGCACCTCCCAGCCTTCAAGCGCCATAGCCCCCGAGCGAAGGTTTCTCTAGTGCGAGTAGAGCCCGTGCACGTCCCGCACCGTTCCTGGATATTCTTCATCGGAAGCTCGAGATCTCCTCCGCGCCGCCCGCAAATGACCTCCGGTGACTCACCACGCACCGCAGAGGAGCGCTCCGTCTCCGTCGACATCGACGAGACAATCAACAACATGGACTCGCAGCTCGATTCTCCGAGCCGCGCCGGCGTGAACATGCAGAAGAAGATTACCGGCGACCAGGCCCGCGAGGATCCTCCTCTCGCGGCCGGGAACCTGGCAGCCTCCTCTTCCGTGCCGCCTTCGCCATTCTCCCCCGAAACGGCGGAAGAAAAGATTCTTCTCGTCGGAGAGGAGCTCGCCGCTGCGGCCACCGCCGGAGCGGAGGACAAAGGCGAGATGTCCGGGAATTGGAGCCGGTGCAACTTAGCCTTTTCCCTTCTTCCGACAATGGAGAAAGAGGGGCTGATTCTAAAGGGGAAATGGCAGCACGAGGAGGACGACTCCAAGCCCTTGCCCAAAGCAGGGGAAAGGGTTCTCCTAACCTCGCATCTTAGCCGAGGTATGGGAATTCCACCTTCCGCCTTCTTTCTCCAGGTCCTTAACCACTACAACATACAACCGCACAACCTTCCTCCAAACTCCATTCTATATTTAGCCGGGTTCTAGGCCCTCTTTGAAGGGTATCTGGGGATAGAGCCTAGGCTAGACTTTTGGCTGTACTTCTTTGGGGTTAAGAGAAACCCCTCTGAGGGCACACTCCCGACTTGCGGGACCATATCCTTTACCCTTCATAGATTTAGGGAGGATTGGTTCCCCAAGATCAAAACATCGGAATCCGTCAAATTTTGGGTGGGTTCCTTCTTCTACCACCAAGACGTCCCGTATCCTGGAAAGGAAACAGGGATTCCACCTTTTGTCAATTTTGCCACCACCCCTCAGGAAAACTGGGCTGTGGAGGCAGTTCAGACTCTACCGCCGGATCTGCTTAGGATCAAGCGGCGCATCGCCAAGCTCGTTTCCGCGTATCCACCACTTACTGGCATGGACATAGTCCTATGCTGGTTATAAAGGCGGATTCAGCCTCTGGCCCATCATGGTTCTCGGCTCATGTGCGAATACTCGGGAGCTGAAGACGCGATGCGGACAACGAACAAATCTTTGTCTGCCAAAGATATGAGGAAACGCGTGAACCAGCTGGTGGCAACTCGCGGCCAATATGAGGAAAGTCGGCCAATGTATACGGCAACAAACCCTGCTCAAAACGTATGACTATTCATTTTGGGCTTTGGTTCTGCATTTCTCCTTTGTCGGATATTTATTTTAACTCAGACTTTGTCCTTTTTTGACAGCTTGTTGATCTTCCTAAGGAGGACCTTGCGACCGATGCCGAGTTAGACGCAATGTGTGCTAACTTCGCAGGTGGGCGGAAATGCAAGAAGCCTTCAGCTACTCAAGAAATAATCGACCTTGACGGGCTTCCCGTCGCTACCTCCAGGTTAGACATCCGGGTTTACTCTTTCTTGGAATTTCGTTCCTTTGTCTCGGAATTCTGATTTCTCGGGAATTTTCTTTCTAGCCTGCTCCAACAACATTGAAGCCAAAAAGGCTGAAGAAACTTAAGTCTGTTGCCCAGAGAGGGTCACAGCCTTCTTCTGCTGCTGCTCCCGACACCCCAGTCGCAGTTGCGGAGGAGAATTTGGTTGCTAGGGAGGAGGAACCCTTGCAGACCAGACAACCTTTTTCGTCTGAGCCGTACGCGAGGGAAAGGGCGGTGCCGGAGGCAGGTGGAACTTCTTACACAGCCGAAGAAGCATTCATCCCGACTTTCAACAAAGAATTCAAGGTAAAGGAAGAACTGTTTGATGAACACGGATATATTCATCCGCGGGCTACCAAATTCTTCGCTCCAACACCTCTAATCCATCCTTGGCCGCAAGGCGGGCCTATTGTAAGGAATAACTTCGTATTTTCACCTCGGCAGGTCATCCAGGACGGCCTTTGCAATGTCGGGATTCTTTTTGCCGACTATGCAAAAGAATTCAATGAAAACCTGGCAAAATTGACCAGGATGAGCCAGGTAATATCTCTAGCCTCCAAGTAATAAGCCGAATGTATACTTTTGGCTTAGTACTTTTATCATTCTTATGCTTGTTTTTTACTTAAGCATTTTTCTTTCTTTTCCGTGTTTCAGCAAACTGCTGAGAACATCAACGTGGAAGTTTTCGACAAACTTACCATCAAGAATAAGGAGGTGAAAACCCTTCTTAAAATTCTTGAACATAAGGAGGCGGATCTGGCATCTACTCAGCAGCAACTGAGTGAACTAGCAGGTAATAAATTTTTCTCTGCTTTCATTCGCAATTTTGTCTAAGTATTTTTCCGAGTTTCTAACTCTTCTTTTTACTTGCTTTTCAGCTTCTTTGCCGAAAGCCAAACAAGTTGCTGAAGATGCCGGCAACGTCGAGAACCTCCGCCGCGAAAACCTGGATCTTCACAAACTAACTGTGAAGCTCCAGAAAGAACTGGAGGCTAGCCAACTGGATGTTGGCATTGCCGAATCCAAGGCCTCCAGCTAGGCCGAGAAGGATAAGGCCACCATCCGGGACCTGGAGAACGCCTTGAACCAGCGTCTGAAAGAAGGCACCGAGATGGACCGGATTCTCGGTAAGTACTTTGTCATTTACCAGATTTTCCTTGTTTCTCTTCTCCTTTATTTTCTAACATGTGTGTGTTGATTGAAACAGGAGGTAGCCCCCAGCTTACCCGGATTGAAAGAATCCGGGCTTTTGGGAAGGTATTCACCGCGATCAAGGTTGCGGGAATGTTTCTTATTAATAGGTACATTCCTGCCAGATCTGGGGAGTTCTCGGAACTTGAAAAACTTTCATAAGCTATCGTGGAGGTGGCGTATCGCAAGGAGTCCCTGCTCCGTTCTGCGGCTCGTGGTGGTGCACGCATGGCTCTTGGGCTCATGCGCATGCTCTACCCCACTGCCAAATCTTGGCGTGTGGCATCCGGCATCCCTCAGGGATACACGGAAGCTCAACAGGCCAGCATCTTTGATGAAATCAAAGTTCATGCCACCAAGATTGCCAACATGGTGAACATCTCCACCTTCTACCCCGAGGAAGCAATCCCGGCAACTCCCGAGGAATTCAGCTGCGAAGACGACGACTCGGATGCCTGAAGAAGCTGCCTGGTCCTGGGTAGAGGAAGGAAAATAGAAGCATTATTGTTCTTACAATCTAAACCTTATTGTAATGCTTTCTATTCCTTTGTATAAACAAGTACTCCGCTTTTTTAGTTAAATTATTAAGTCTTTGCAATTTTTCCGGGGTTTTATTCCTTTATCTTCTAAGTTCTCTAGTTTATATGTCTTAACTCTCCTTAGAGTATGAAATGGCTCGATAGTATCTCATCTTCATGCCAAATGACTGGGTATAACCAATCAGTCGAAACTCGAGAACATGGATCATACTAAAGGCATTTTTACTTACTAGCTCTAGTGACCTAACATAAAAACAATCAGATAATACTTAGAGAAAAAACAAGGAATTTTGTATGAAACTCAGGCACGCAGGCACAATCTGGGTTTCCTTAAGCCTCCTTAGGCTGAAAATCATTCAGTTTTTTAACTCCGAGCATGCAGGCACAATTCGGGTTAACATTGACAATTTTGAAAGATCATTGGGAAATAGATAAGGCGGACTTATGCTTTATACTATAATAAACATGTAAAAACATAGATATATGAATTCCGACAACTTTATTTCATGATCTCAAAGATGTTTACATAGAAATTGAACTAAGTGTAGAAGGGACGTAACTGCTGGATGCTTCAGGGTCTTTTGGTTTCCCCAGTTCGACATCTATATTTCTCTTTCTTTTGCGATTCGGTCTTTTGGGATCATCCTCCGTATCCCGAATATCTACAAGATAGTATGATCCATTTTTCATAGCTTTGCTAATGGCCAATGGTCCTTCCCAAACTGGGGCTAACTTGTGTTTTCTTTCTTGCACCAATCTTAGCACCAAGTCACCTTCTTTGAAAGAACGATGTTTGATTTTCCGACTATGGTAACATCGTAATCCTTGCTGATAAATGGCGGATCTTTGAAGCACAAGTTCTCGTTCTTCTTCTAGAAGATTGATGGCATCCTGTCGTGCACTTTCGGCATCCGAGTCATCGAAAGCTTGCACTCTTAGGGTATCATAGATCATGTCCGTTGGAAGCACTACTTCTGCGCCATAAACCAGGAAAAACGGGGTTTGCCCTATTGACCTGTTTGGCGTCGTTCGAATACTCCAAAGCATGGAAGGTAACTCTTCTACCCATGCTCCAGCTGCTCTAAGAAGAGCAGATTCGAGTCTTGGGCGTATTCCCTGCAGGATTGAGCTATTCATTCTTTCAACATGTCCATTGGATTGCGGGTGTGCTACAGACGCAAGATCTAGGCGTATTCCCGTTTGTCGACAATATTTTGGCAACTCTCCAATAGAGAAATTTGTCCCGTTGTCGGTAATTATGCTGTGTGGAACGCCGTATCTCATGACTACGTCAATGATGAAATTCCTGGCAGTTACACCGTCAAGCTTTTTGATGGGTTTTGCCTCCACCCACTTGGTATACTTATCTACTGCAACGAGTAGATGTCTAAGTCCACCTCTTGCAGTTTTGAATGGTCCCATCATATCTAGCCATGTGATAGGGATAGTTTTGAGTGTTTGGGCTGGCATATTCGTCTGCTTGGCATAATACTGAAATCCGGCACATATATTTACTATGTGTTCGGCGTTTGTCTTGGCTGTTAGCCAGAAAAACCCTGCACGGAATGCTTTCTTAACTATGCTTTTTGATTGAGCATGATGTCCGCAATCTCCTACATGGATTTCTTGCAATATTTCTCGGCCTTCTTCTGGCGAAATACATCGCTGAAAAATTCCGATAGTACTGCATTTATACAGGCAACCATTGATTACCGTGTATCCTTTACATCAACGTTTTATTTGTCTTTGCAAGACCTCGTCTGCTCCATCCGGGTACTTTTGATCCACTAAGAAGTTTAAATATGGAATTGTCCAATCCGGGTTAACGAGCAGGACTTCAATTGACTTAGAAACGAGAGGATAATCAACATCTCCACCTTTTATCGATGGTTCATGCAAATGTTGGACAGACACACCTGGTGGTAGGGTTTTCACTCTTTCCGAGCCCATGCGGGCTAATGCATCCCCGTACCAATTTTGTTCCCTTTTGACGTGAAGTACTTCAAATCCCAGGAAGGAAATAGCAAACTCGTCCACCGTTCTCCGATATTCGGCCATGATGGGGCTTTTGGCGTCCCATGTTTGGTTGAGCTGATGTTGTACCAAGTATGAGTCACCATAGCATAGTATGCGTTTGATACCTATTTCTTTTGCAATGTGCAAGCCATGAAGTAAAGCTTCGTATTCTGCCACATTATTGCTGGCGCTGAAGTATATTTGTAATAAATACTCCATAGTATCTCCCTTTGGGGATTTTAGCACTACACCAGCTCCAGCACCGTCCTTCGTCTTGGATCCATCAAAGTGCATAACCCAGTATTCCGACTCCGGCATTGGTGTGTTTTCCATTGCTTCTGTCCAATCGGCGACGAAATCTTCCAACGCCTGGGATTTAATTGTCGTACGGGGTTGGTACTTAATGTCGAACGCAGCCAATTCGATGCCCCATTTGGCTACTCGGCATGTTGCGTCCGCATTGTTAATAATATCCCCTAGTGGTGCTTTACATACCACTGTTATGGAATGTCCTTGGAAATAATGAAGGAGTTTTCGAGATGCGAAAAACACGCCATATGCCAGCTTTTGATAGTGTGGGTACCTTTGTTTGGACTCGGAAAAAAATTCGCTTACATAATACATCGGATGTTGATCTGGTATGCTTTGCTCTTCTTTCCGCCTTTCCACAGCTATCACAGCGCTGATAACCCTGTTTGTGGCCATGAGATACAGTAACATGGGTTCTTCGTCTTTTGGTGATGCCAAAATCGGAGCCTTCATCAAGTTTTCTTTTAACTGGGTTAATGCCTTTTATGCCTCTTCTGTCCATACAAATTTGTCGGATTTTTTCAACATTTTGTATAATGGCAGAGCTTTATCTCCTAGCCGGCTTATTAACCTGCTGGCGGCGGCTGCAGAACCCGTCAATCTTTGTACATCTATTAAGCACGTAGGCTTTGAGATGTTTAAGATTGCCTTGATATATTCCGGGTTTACTTCTGTTTCTCTGTGGGAAATGATAAAACCCAGAAGTTTTCCTGAGGGAACCCCGAATACGCACATTAATGGATTCAACTTCATTTTGTAAGTGCGCAAATTTTCGAAGGTTTCTCGCAAATCTTCAAGGAGTGTGTCTTTTTCCTTGGAAACGACGGCAGTGTCATCCATGTAAAAGTGAACATTTTTGCCGATCTGACTATGCTAACATCGTTGCATGCAACGCTGGTAGGTTGCACCTGCGTTCTTCGGGCCAAAAGGCATAGTTATGTAATAATATGTTCCATACGGGGATATGAAGGAGGTTTACATTTGATCTTCTTCCTTCATACGTATTTGATGGTACCCGGAATAAGCATCCAAAAGGCATAAAAGCTCAGAGCCAGCAGTGGCATCTATTATTTGATCGATTCGTGGCAACGCGAACCTATCTTTTGGACACAATTTGTTCAGGCCGGTGTAATCTATACACATCCTAAGAACAGTACTATCTTTTTTTGGGACTAATACTAGGTTCGCAGACCATTTAGTATGTATAACTTCCTGGATCAGCTGCTAATAGCCGGATAATTTCCTTGCCAATAGCCTTCCGTCTTCTTCCGTAAAATCGACGGAGACCTTGTTTGACGGGTTTAGATCCTGGAATCACCTTGAGTTGATGCTCAGCAAGTTCCCTGGGTACACCTGGCATGTCCACAGGACACCAGGAAAAAATATCCCAGTTCTCACGGAGGAACTTGATGAGCTCGCTTTCCTATTTGTCAGTCATTCCAGTTCCCACTACGACAAATTTTGTCGGATCTTTGGGATCTAGGATAACCTTCCTTGTATTCACGGAAGCTTTCAAACTATCTGTCGGCTTCCGGCTTTCTCTTCCTGCCGGCATTTCTGTCGGCGATACTTCTTTTGCCATCTCTTTTAGTTCCTCCTTTGCTAGCAATTTTTCTGTGCAAAGGGTGTTTCCTTTTTCCAGCTCGTTTTCCAGTTTGAAGTCTCCCGATATGGTGATTACTCCTCCTTTTGGCCCTAGCATCTTCAGCTTGTAATAGATATAACATGATCTTCCCATGAATTTGGCGAAAGCTAGACGTCCGAGTATTGCGTGGTATACACTTTCGAACGGCACGACCTCGAAAGAATTTTTTTCCTGACGGAAATTCTCTTTTTCTCCAAAGGTTACGTCTAGGGAAATTTCTCCTAGGGATTGTGCTTGTCTGCCAGGAACGATGCCGTGGAAACGTATGTTGCTATGATTGAGCTGGGTCTCGGAAATTCGCAGATGCTTCAGTGTATCCAGGTACATTATGTTAATGTTGGATCCTCCATCCATCAGGACTCTTTTTAGCCTAGTGTTTTGAACAATAAGTCTTACAATTAGAACTTGTGTGCCAGGTTCTGGGGTATTCCCGGGATGAGCAGACTGATCCCAGATAATTGGTGTATTTGAGTACTTCAAGAATTCGAGGGTTGGTGGAACAACCACGTTTATTTATCGAAGTGTCATCTTTGCCACCTTTGCTGAGAGAGTTGCGAGTAAAGTTAAATTGCATTCTCCATCAACTCTCGGGAACTTTGGTTCGCCTTTTCACTGTTGTTCCTGGATTTTTCATTAGTGTCCGATTCACTGTCTTGTTTTTCAGCTTCTGGCTTTTGTTTGGAGAATTTCCTTTTAGAGTTTTCCCCTTGTTCCCGGATCCTGCACTGCCTTTCATATGCTTATTAATCCTGCATTGTGCGTTAGTATGGGTAGGTTTCCCAAATTGCGAATGTTGGACACAGTTTTCCGACTTAATCTTTTCGCACTCTTCCTTTGTGTAGGTGATAGGTTCTGTGTTTCTTCCTTTCCATTTGCTGCCATTATCCTTTCCAAAGGCTAGATTAACTTCTTTGGGATTTTGTTGTGACTCTGGAGTAGCTTTTTTCTCAGAGCGAGGCATCTTTTTGGCCTGAGCCAAAGCGTCAATACTTCCACCTCTCGCTCTGATGTCGTCTTCGGCTGCTGCATGCTCATTTGCGGTTGTAAGCATAGATCCAAGATCTTTGTGGTTTTTTGAACCAACCATGAACGGTACGAGGCCGGGTTTTAAGCCGTTGATGAAAGCATGCATTGCTTGTACATCAGTTACTCCAGAGAAATTGTTCTTCATTGCAGTCCATCTTGAGATAAAGTCAACATATGGCTCATTTTCAAACTGGGTGCAGCGGTTTAGCTGGTTGATGCTATTGGGGCGTTTGTAGATTCCCCGAAAGTGGTGATTGAATACTCTATCCATATCATCCCAGCTATCTACGGTTCTTGAAGGAAGCTTGTTAATCCAATCTCTGGCTCCATCCAGTAACATTAGGGGGAGGAATTTTACCGCCTCTAAGTCTGTCCCTTTGTTGATCTGGACGGCTGTGTAGTAGTCTGAGAGCCAGGTATCCGGGTTTGTACTGTCGGTATATTTTTGATATGTTGGACCAACTTTGGCAAAGCCAGAATGTAGAGTTATTCTTCGGATCCTGTCAGTGAAACACTTAGGTCCAAATTATAGATCATCTCTTTCTGCTTTATCGGCGTGAACGGAATATCTTCCGGCTGAATGGATAGAAGGGGATCTGCTCCTTTCTTGTCCATTGTTGCGTGAGCGCACTTTTCCGGGGTTATCCCTATTTCCTCTGTTATCGTATCCTTTGGAATAAGGCGGAGTTCTACTCCTTTGTCTTTCTTTATTCCTAGGAGGAGTACGGGATCTCTCACGCCTGTGAGGAATATCGTATCTTCCGGCTTTTTCAGCGGGGCGTCTCGGAGGCGGCATTGCTTTTCCGTCTTTCCGGTTTTGTTCATCCCGATCTTGGGGGTTAATGCCACCTTTCGGCGGATGGGATCCGGTTCTGGATGTTGCATCTTTGTTATCGGGATTTTTCTTGTCCTTTCTCGGATCTCCTTTCTTCTCTTTTGAGTTCCCTGAATCTCCAGGTACTCCAGGTCCAGGTGCTTCAGCGGTGCATGTGGTTGCTTTGCAAAGGGCTGAGTCGTCGTGCAATTTCCCTGATCTTGCCCTCCCTCGCTGCTGCTGTTGCAATGCTTTTCCTAAGAAGGCAGACACCCCTTGGAGTTTTTCGTCATTGGACTATAGATCGTCATTGAGGATGGAGAATGCGGCTTCCGCGTTTTCTACTGCGATTCTGTATACAGGTTCGCCCATGGCATCAATGATGTTTACTTGCTTTTGTCAGGCAGGGTTTTGGAACCGTTCTTTTGGCGGCAATACTTCCGGTCTTGTGATTCCGGGTAACCGTGTAGGTTTTATGCCAGATCTATTCCTTCTCTCATACTCCTCAATTTTTCCTGCTGCAACTTAATGTCAGCCTTGGTTTTTAGGAGATTTTCCCGAGTTCTGAATAGATGTTGTTGTTGCCTTTGGAGAGATTGTCTCTTGGCTTCCAGCATTTCAGGGGGTTCGTGGAGTCCAACTGGCGTTTGAAGTAAATCCCGTTCATCCTGTTTTGCCATTGGCGGAACGGGGATTTCCTTCGTTTTCTTCTCCGCAGGCTTGACTCCGCTTCCTCCTCCTACTTCCAGGTTTTCATTGGCAGGATCCACCAGTTTTTTCTTCCGGAGTTTGTATTGGAGTTTCTTGGCAGTCTTGTTTCGTTTCTTGGAAGAGGGAGGTTTTTTACCAGGTTCATCTTCTGTCAATTCCTTGACATCAGGGTAAGTTGGACTGGTTTCACCGTCCTCTCTTTCCTCATCTGGCGGACGTGTTTGAGGGTCTTCCTGACTTTCGACATCCGTGTTTTCAGCCGACTTTGCCATAAGCACTTCATGGAACCCCTCTTAAATAGATTTGACCTTTATCTCGAAGGCATCTTCATCTTCACCTTCGGAATCGAGTTCGTCTAATCCGGGTTCCGATTCCAATCTCGCCTCAATGACGGCTAGCACGGAATCGGCTTCCGAGTTCACCGTCGTATCGGAGGATGTCGGATCTTCCACCTCTGCTGTGGGATTGTTTTCTTCTGCCTTTTCCACGGGATTGCTTTTGTCCGTGTTTTCGGCGATCTCGGATTGCACCATACCAATAAAGTGCGATCTCATTGCAGGCATCTCCGAAAAGGCAGAAAATTGAGCAGGATATTGGCGATCTGAGCAAAATCCGGCATCATAGTTTTCTTCAACTAGGTATAGGGCGGGTAGGATAAATCTACTTCCACCACAGAATCCCATTGCCTCTGCAGTTAGTCCAATAAAGATATTTGCAGATCCAATTGGTAAAACGCAGGCACTTACCAGATGATTCCATGCTGGCATGTACGATCCATTGTCGAGGAAGAGCCCGACGTCGTTGTCGAATTTCAAGCTTCCGACAGTTATGGTACTGCTGATTCCGCCGAGTATCCCCGATCCAAACATAACGCCTGACGTCGCTGGCCCCACGATGGGCGCCAACTGTCGAGACATCGTAGTAGAGTTCATAGACGGGGGTGCCATGAGACTACTGATAGATATGTGGGGGGAACATGATGACGACCAGGGACACCAAAGTTACCCAGGTTCGGTACGTCGCAACTAGGCGGTGTTCCTACTTCTGCAATCTCACTAAATCAGGGCTGAAACCTAAAGTATACAAAGTACAATGTGAGTTGGTTTAGCTACTCAATGAGGATCAACTTCTCAGCGAGTTGGCTTCCAGCTAATTGTCTGTGTCTTTCTTCTCTCCCGTCTGGCTTTATATAGATAGCCGGGTTAGGGATTACAGAAAGGAAACCTAGAAGACTACGGTAAGCTTCTAACTTGGAAAGCAAGAATCCGTCTTCTACTCCAAGTCGTGCCACGTGGGTCGCGGTCCGGGTTCTTCTAGAATCCAGCTTCTGCGCGTCAGCTTACTGGGCCGCCCAATGGACCGTAATACATTACCATTCAGGACACCCTAGTAATCCGGCTCTTTAGGACAATGCCGGATATACCCCTAATCGGTATATATCCGACAACCCCCCGGACCCCCCTCCCGAGGTCCGTATATTGTTTTCTCGTCGTGTTTCTATTTTGAGCTGTTTGCCAGGTTACATCTTCAGATCTAGAGCCACAATATCCTATTCCGGATCTCCCAAAGACAATTTCTTTGAGAACGTCGTCAACCCGTTCATGAACGAGTTAAAGATGCACCCCAAAGAATTTCTGCTCAAGGATGGGGAGGTGAAGATTGAAGATATTCGGGGCCCTAAAGGAGAAGGCAATTTGGAAGTTAGGATGGAAGAGCTGGAGTAAGAAGTCTTTAGGTACAAGAAGATGGCGGAGCGTGAAGTCGACATTATCCACAGGATAAAGACAGAACAGATCGCTGAGTACAAGAAGGAGACTTTGAAGCTTTCGGAGGAGATCTTCTCACTCACCGAGAGCACCAACAATTTTCAATCACAACTCTATGATGTGCATAATCATAACTATGAGTATGAGAACATGTTTAAACTTATATGCTCTGCTGCTAGTTTCAGGATATTGGAGACCAAGACATCATTTGTGGATGGAGATCCTTTACCTTGGAAGTCTGATGATGGGAAGGATTCACCGCCGCCACCGAAGAATTAATTCGTCATTTGTATTGGCATCCCCTTGGCTTGTTCCAAGCTTGGGGGAGTGCCGCAGTATCACACCTTTATCTTTCACCCTTTTAGTAGAGTCATATCGTGAGTAGATAAAATATCATATAGTATGGTTTGCAGTATGGAAATGTCGCTCTCTAGATGGTTATCGTTGTATCCCTTGGTTTGAGTTGCCGTAATAAAATATTAATGAGAATTTTCATCATCTACTTGATTTACTTTATTTTGGTTTGCAATTTTAGTTATGTGATTGATCTTGTTATTATTATTGGTATCAACGTGGGAGTTTCAAGTTAATCTAGTTGGTTTTGGCAAACTTAGCATTCGTCGGCAGCAACAATTCATTGAGACTTAAGTAGAAAAGAGGGAGTTGCATCTAGATATATTATTCCATGATATTTCTATCTT
This sequence comes from Alopecurus myosuroides, assembly GCA_028641055.1. Classification (NCBI taxonomy): domain Eukaryota; kingdom Viridiplantae; phylum Streptophyta; class Magnoliopsida; order Poales; family Poaceae; genus Alopecurus; species Alopecurus myosuroides. The sequence continues at coordinate 98,189 of JAPCYS010002677.1, forward strand.
GTTAGCTCATAAGATCAGTATTCTCAAATAATTTTATTTGTACCTTCAAGGAAGATTGCATGATTGGCTTTATCATATATGTTTTTGTTTGTTTTACCTCAATTCTTATGCTTGCTACACAACCTTGCTAGCCAAAAAACTATACTGAGAGGGAATGCTTCTCGTGCATCCAAACCTTGAGCCCCAAAACCTTGCCATTTGTGTCCACCATACCTACCTATATGTGGTATTTCACCACCACTCCAAGTAAATTGCTTTTGTGCTACCTTTAAACCTTCAAAATTACTCCTGTTTTGTGCCCCTGTTTTACCTCACGAGGACGCAAATAGAGAATCTTTATCTCACTTGTTGATTATATTTCACACCCTGGACTAGTGGCTTCATCCGCTTATCCAAATGCTAGAAGAGCTAGCAGCGGGGTTCCCAGCCCCAAATAATAATACAAATTCTCTTCACTATTTTTGCCCCTGATTTATCAGTCAAAGCATAATTGTGTAAACAAAAGAGAAGGAGGGATGAACTTCTATACCAGTTGCGTCCGTCTATGGGAGCCGCTCTTGTGAAGTCTAGTTGGCTTGTGACATACTATATTTTCTGTTTGCCATTCGTTGACATCAGCATACACCTCTCTCAAAATTATACACTCCTCCATGGTTTGTGATTGTTGGCAGGCACCCGAGGATTCGGTTAGCCATGGTTTGTGTAAGAAAGGTTGGTAGGAGTGTCAACCATTTTATACCTCTGTTTTACAAAATAAAAGCTCTAGCACATGAGTGATCCATTATTCCCTCTACGAAGGGTCTATCTTTTACATTTATGTTGAGTCAGTAAACCTACTTCTTTCTGTGTTCAGCAAGCATTTGAGTAGTTATGATTCATCCATCTATATGTTGATTTACTCAATCATGTTCTTTATTCTTCCTCGTTCATACAAATGATTTTATCTGTTTGGATACCACTTTGAAAGTTACTAATGTCTGCAAAGAGACCGTTATAATTGAGCATGATAAACTCTGCAATATAAGCTCTAGTATAAAGACTTTGATCGAAAGATAAGTATACTGTTAATTGTTCTCTGACCAAGAACGAAGTTTTCCTTTACCAATTTTGATTTCCTTTTGCACCTTTATTTTGATTTCCTTTACTTGTTTCAAGTTTGATTATATGAGAGGAAGTTGCTTTCTAAAATGAATTGTTCTTTGTTAGATGTGATGCCTCTTGTCCGTATTTTATTTATCGACACCTCACTCCATAAACTTGTGGTCATGTTTACTGAGTTCAGTTTCTCTTGGGGACAAGCAAAGTCTAATCTTGGGGGGAGTTGATACGTCCATTTTGCATCACTGTTTTATATTGTTATTTATCGATATATTTCATGTTATGATGCACCACTTATGTTATTTTATCTTATTTTGCATGTTTTATAATTATTGGAGAATAAACACCGGGACCAGATATCTGATGGAAAAAGAACCGTCGAGATACCCTATTTCAGAGGTTCAGAAGAAGAGGGGGACACCGGAGATGTCTTAGAAGTTCAGAGGAGGAGGCTAGCCGGAAGGGGAGCCAGAGGGGGCCGCCAGGGGCCCACACCATGGGGTGGCGCGCCCCCTGGTGGTGTGGCCTCCCTGGCCCACCTCTGGTCGACCCCTTTCGCTTACTTGACCCCCATGGAGCCCTAAGCCCCAGAACAACATCAAAGATTTATTTTGCCGCCGCCTCGGAAAGGAAAACACCAGAGAGAGAAAAGCTCTTTGGCAGGGAGAAATTTGTCAAGGAAATTTCTCTCCAGCGAGGGGAAATCATCGCCATCGTCACCGTCGTCACTCCAAGGATCATCAAGATCGTCATCGTCATCATCATGACCACCAGCGCCATCACCCTTATCATCCACCTTTATCCCGTTGTAACAATTAGGGGCATGTATCGTTGTTTTACATTAGATCTCTCTTCATGTGTGGATTATTGTTAGTAGTTGATGCTTGTGAGATTTATCGGTGTTAGCACTTTATGACCAGATTATTATTATCCATTATATCACCTATGATTATGATCCATATGATGTATTGTGAGTAGTTCGTTTAGTTCTTGAGGACATGGGATAATTCATGATGTTAGTAGTGAAGTTATGTTGAAGTAATATCTCGTGGTTCGGTATTTAAGTTGTGGTGCTATTCTTCTAGTGGTGTCATGTGAACATCGACTACATGATACTTCACCTTTATGGGCCTAGGAGTATGCATTGTGTATTTGGCTACTAATTGTGGGGTTTCCTAAGTGATAGAAACCTAAACCCCCGTTAGGAAACCAATGCACGAGGGAGTGTAGAATCCCGGAGTTTTAAATTTGTGGTTAGAATTATCTTAATTACTTTCTTGTATTTGCGGATTCTTACGAGGGTTATAATCACAAGTATGTATGAGTCCTAGTTGGGAGGTGCATTAACATAAGTTCACCCACACAACACTTCACGAACCAATTCATATTAATCAACCGTAATGAGATGAAAGCACTTGACGAAAGTCCCATGTGTCCTCGAGAACGTTTGGTAGCCATAAGTAGAACAAATCGTCTTGTCCTTTGCTCTCAAAAGGATTGGGCCACTCGCTGCAATATTATTTACTACACTTTATTTACTCGCACTTTATTTATCTGCTATATCAAAAACCTCCATAAACCCGTTTGCTAGTGTTTACAGTGAATCCTCTATCCAACCTGCTTGTCAATACCTTCTACTCCTCGTTGGGCTTTACACTCTTATTTATCGTATGTACTACGATACACCCCCTATACTTGTGGGTCATCACTGCCCCAGACGACCATCCTCTAATGCTCCTCTGTGAGATAATACCACCTCGGGTTGTATAGGTGATGCGGTGGTGCGATCCTCCCTTCCCAAGCTCCGGTAATGGCCGACGAGAGTCATGGACAACGAGGAAGATAAGACGTAGATATATAACATGAACGGAATATGCCCGAGAGGCAATAATAAAGTGGTTATTACCTTATTCCGTGTTTACGATAAATATTTATTTCTCATGCTAGAATTGTATTAACCGAGAATGTTAATACATGTGTGTCTAATAAACAAATAAGAGTTCCTAGTAACGCCTCTCGTTTAATTAGCTCGTTGAAGTAACCCTAATCCTTAGACCATGAGATCATGTCAATCACTAATACCGGAGGAGTGCTTTGATGGCATCAAACATCCACACTGTAACAGGGTGACTATAAAGGTGACGTTGGGTAACCCGAAAGTATTAGGTGAGGCTCATGGATCAAGAGTGGGAGTTGTCCATCCAAATGTAGAAGATATATACTTTGGGACCTCTCGGTGATATCACATCGACACCACTTGGAAGCACGTGACTAGGTCACAAGGATGTCATATCATGGAATGAGTAAAAGAGTACTTTTCGGTTACAAGATCGTACTAGGTATGGTTGATACCAATGATCGAATCTCAGACAAGTAAAATATGGCAAGACAAAGGAAATTAGTTACGACGTTTATGATTCACACGATCACTAGTTTCATCGATCAATATGTAGGAGTCATTATGGATCTCCATGTCCAGTTGTTGACTATTAATCGGAAATGTGTATCGATCATGTCTACATTATTCACGAACCGTAGGGCAACACACTTAAGATTTGATGACGCGTTTGAGTGGATACGGAATATCGGAGAAAAAATTGAACATGACCAAAATTGTTTTGGGTAATTATGAAATAGTTCAAGGCGATTTTTTTTCAAACGGTTGTTAATATAATTAAAAACTATCTCAAGGAGTTATGTGTTAATGTTTGTTAATGGAATTAACAAATATTAAATTAAAGAAATAAAAATGTTACATTTATTTAATCAAGAAAACCCTTGGAATTTTGAGTGGAGAATATTGAGAGCATGAGTGAGTGTGAGTGGAGTATCCACTCACATGAATAGGGAAGAGGTGGGGGCATCAACATGCTTGGACGCATGGGGCTTTTGTCTGCCCCCTCCTCCTATAAATAGAGGTTGTGAGCTCCATCTTTCCCACACACTTGGTGTCATCTCTATCTCCCTCCTTCCGCCGCTCCACCTCATGTTCATGCGCTTGGCAAAGCTTTGAGAAAAATTTTCTTCACCACATACCACGTCGTCGTGTTGTTGGAGATTCTGATGGATCCACTACTTCTGGTGCCCCGCTGGATTGAGGGAACGAAGGCCTTCATCAAGCGGTACATGTGACTGATACGTCCATTTTGCATCACCATTGTATATTGTTATTTTCTGTTATTCATTGATATATTTCATGTTATGATGCATCCCTTATGTTATTTTATCTTATTTTGCATGTTTCATAATTTTTGGAGAATAAACACCGGGACCAGAAATTTGATAGAAAAAACACAGTCGAGATACCCTATTTCAGAAGATCAGAAGAAGAGGGGGACATTGGAGGAATCTTAGAAGTTCAGAATATGGAGCCATCAACGAGGAGAGCCGAAGGGGGGCCACCAGGGGCCCACACCATGGGGTGGCGCGCCCCCTGGCCACGCCGCCATGTGGTGTGGCCACCCTGGCCCACCTCTGGTCGATATCTTTCGCGTACTTGACCCCCAGGGAACCCTAAGCCCCATACCATCATCGAAGAATTATTCCGTCACCGCCTCGGGGCGGAAAACACCCGAGAAAGAAAGCTCTCGGGCAGGGAGAAATCTGCCGAGAAAATTCCTCTCTGTAGAGGGGAAATCACCACCATCGTCACCGTCATCACTCCGGGCATCATCAAGATCGACATCATCATCATCACCATCAGAACCATCACCTCATCATCCACCGTCATTCCGTTGTAACAATTAGGAGCCTCTATCGTTGTTTCACATTAGATCTCTCTCCCAGTGTGGATTACTTGTTAGTAGTTGATGCCTGTGAGATTTATCGATGTTAGCACTTTATGACCAGATTGTTATCATCCATTATATCACCTCTGATTATGATACATATGATGTCTTATGAGTAGTTCGTTTAGTTCTTGAGGACATGGGATAAGTCATGATGTTTGTGGTGTATCTCGTGGTTCGGTATTTAAGTTGTGGTTCTATTCTTCTAGTGGTGTCATGTGAACGTCGACTACATGATACTTCACCTTTATGGTCCTAGGAGGATTCATTGTGTATTTGGCTACTAATTGTGGGGTTGCCGAGTGACAGAAACTTAAACCCCCGTTAGGAAACCAATGCACGAGGGAGCATAGAATCCCGGAGTTTAAGGTTGTGGTTAGTTTTATCTTAATTACTTACTTGTATTTGCAGATGCTTACGAGGGGTATAATCACAAGTATGTATTTGTCCTAGTTGGGCGGTGCATTAGCATAGGTTCACCCACAGAACACTTCATGAAAAATTGGATATTAATCAAATGTAACGAAGCGAAAGCACTTGACGAAATTTCCATTTGTCCTCGAGAGAGTTTGGTAGTCATAATTAATACAACCGGCTTGTCCTTTGCTCTCACAAGGAGTGGTCCACTTGCTGCAGTATTATTTACCGCACTTTTTTATATGTTATATCAAAAACCTCCAAAAACCCGTTTGCTAGTAATTACAGTGAATCATCTATCCAACCTGCTTGTCAACACCTTATGCTCCTCGTTGGGTTCAACACTCTTATTTATCAAAAGTACTAAGATACACCCCCTATACTTGTGGGTCATCAATACTATTTTCTGGCGCCTTTGCAGGGGAGTGAAGCGCTATTGGTAAGTGGAATTAGTAAGAGAAACTTTTACTTTGAGTGTTGTTTCTATTTTTGTCTGTTGTTTTATTTTATTATGGAGAATACTTTTTGTTCTCTATTTAGGGGTACTTCTACCGTTGCTACTAGGGTAGTTGGTAACCCGTTTTCTTCTGAATTAGATCCTTATAAAATACCTATGAAAATTGTTGGACATGTTATGGATAACTGCTATTACGGTGATGGAACTTCCCATCCCGGTGATCATTTGCTCTTTATACATGAATTATGCGAGTTATTCAGGTGTGCAGGTATTACAATGGATCAAGTTAAAAGGAAATTACTTTCCTTATCGCTTAAAGGAAGAGCCGTTGAATGGTTCAACCAACTGAAGAATGGTGATTCTATTGGATGGGAGGAAATTGTTCCTCTCTTTTATTCTAAATTCTATCCTCCTAGTGAGATTCATAAAGATCGAAATCAATCTATAATTTGTGTCCTCGTGAGGGAGAGAGTATTTCCCATGCGTGGGGGAGAATGAAGTTATTAATGCTTAAAATTTCATGTTCATGAACTCCCGAGAAATATTGTTATCAATACTTTTTATGCAAGGCTTTCTCTTCATGATAAGGATTTATTGGATGCTTCTTGTTCCGGATATTTCACACATATGAAGGAAGAAGTTAATTGGGATCTTCTTGATCGTATTCAAGAAAACACTAAGGGATAGGAGAACTGATGGAGGGATAATAACCCGGTAGGCCAACTCCAAGGTATAACCCGGCCCAAAGGACGTTGCGCAAGATCCGGCTAAGGATACAGAAACTTCTGGAAGGCCCAAGTTTGTAGGCCTCGTCACCCGGATTGTGGGTTACGGTAAAGGAAAGTTAGGGTTTGTATGTGGTGTCCGGGTAGGATTCCGGGTGCGCCTTGGAAAGTAAGCCAGGGGTACGGGTGCTTTATAAACCGACCCCTAGGTTTAGTTGAGAGAGATCTAAGAGAGAACCCTAGCAATATCGCTTGGTATCGAGCATCCAGTGTAATACGAGAGTTGAGTTAATATCATGAGATCGGAGACTCGGCGACTTGATTGCCAGCTACCAGATCGAGTTCCATCATGTTTTCCTCTGAGCTAAACCCTCTCCCAAACACTTGTGTCGTCTTACCCCAAGATCAGTTACCCCTGGTAACGTCTGCCGTGATTATCCCACGACAGTTGGCGCCCACCGTGGGGCCTACGTCCAAGGGTGTTTACATCACGGGAGAAGCTCGGAAGAACATGGAGAATCTTGTCGTCGGCGAGATCTACATCGACCACAAAGGAGAGAAGACGGTGGACGATTCCGGCTGGGGGCCAGAGCCAGAGTCGGATACCCTATTTCAGAAGATCAGAAGAAGAGGGGGACATTGGAGGAATCTTAGAAGTTCAGAATATGGAGCCATCAACGAGGAGAGCCGAAGGGGGGCCACCAGGGGCCCACACCATGGGGTGGCGCGCCCCCTGGCCACGCCGCCATGTGGTGTGGCCACCCTGGCCCACCTCTGGTCGATATCTTTCGCGTACTTGACCCCCAGGGAACCCAAAGCCCCATACCATCATCGAAGAATTATTCCGTCACCACCTCGGGGCGGAAAACACCCGAGAAAGAAAGCTCTCGGGCAGGGAGAAATCTGCCGAGAAAATTCCTCTCTGTAGAGGGGAAATCACCACCATCGTCACCGTCATCACTCCGGGCATCATCAAGATCGACATCATCATCATCACCATCAGAACCATCACCTCAGCATCCACCGTCATTCCGTTGTAACAATTAGGAGCCTCTATCGTTGTTTCACATTAGATCTCTCTCCCAGTGTGGATTACTTGTTAGTAGTTGATGCCTGTGAGATTTATCGATGTTAGCACTTTATGACCAGATTGTTATCATCCATTATATCACCTCTGATTATGATACATATGATGTCTTATGAGTAGTTCGTTTAGTTCTTGAGGACATGGGATAAGTCATGATGTTTGTGGTGTATCTCGTGGTTCGGTATTTAAGTTGTGGTTCTATTCTTCTAGTGGTGTCATGTGAACGTCGACTACATGATACTTCACCTTTATGGTCCTAGGAGGATTCATTGTGTATTTGGCTACTAATTGTGGGGTTGCCGGAGTGACAGAAACTTAAACCCCCGTTAGGAAACCAATGCACGAGGGAGCATAGAATCCCGGAGTTTAAGGTTGTGGTTAGTTTTATCTTAATTACTTACTTGTATTTGCAGATGCTTACGAGGGGTATAATCACAAGTATGTATTTGTCCTAGTTGGGCGGTGCATTAGCATAGGTTCACCCACAGAACACTTCATGAAAAATTGGATATTAATCAAATGTAACGAAGCGAAAGCACTTGACGAAATTTCCATTTGTCCTCGAGAGAGTTTGGTAGTCATAATTAATACAACCGGCTTGTCCTTTGCTCTCACAAGGAGTGGTCCACTTGCTGCAGTATTATTTACCGCACTTTATTTATATGTTATATCAAAAACCTCCAAAAACCCGTTTGCTAGTAATTACAGTGAATCATCTATCCAACCTGCTTGTCAACACCTTATGCTCCTCGTTGGGTTCAACACTCTTATTTATCAAAAGTACTAAGATACACCCCCTATACTTGTGGGTCATCAATACTATTTTCTGGCGCCTTTGCAGGGGAGTGAAGCGCTATTGGTAAGTGGAATTAGTAAGAGAAACTTTTACTTTGAGTGTTGTTTCTATTTTTGTCTGTTGTTTTATTTTATTATGGAGAATACTTTTTGTTCTCTATTTAGGGGTACTTCTACCGTTGCTACTAGGGTAGTTGGTAACCCGTTTTCTTCTGAATTAGATCCTTATAAAATACCTATGAAAATTGTTGGACATGTTATGGATAACTGCTATTACGGTGATGGAACTTCCCATCCCGGTGATCATTTGCTCTTTATACATGAATTATGCGAGTTATTCAGGTGTGCAGGTATTACAATGGATCAAGTTAAAAGGAAATTACTTTCCTTATCGCTTAAAGGAAGAGCCGTTGAATGGTTCAACCAACTGAAGAATGGTGATTCTATTGGATGGGAGGAAATTGTTCCTCTCTTTTATTCTAAATTCTATCCTCCTAGTGAGATTCATAAAGATCGAAATCAAATCTATAATTTGTGTCCTCGTGAGGGAGAGAGTATTTCCCATGCGTGGGGGAGAATGAAGTTATTAATGCTTAAAATTTCATGTTCATGAACTCCCGAGAAATATTGTTATCAATACTTTTTATGCAAGGCTTTCTCTTCATGATAAGGATTTATTGGATGCTTCTTGTTCCGGATATTTCACACATATGAAGGAAGAAGTTAATTGGGATCTTCTTGATCGTATTCAAGAAAACACTAAGGGATAGGAGAACTGATGGAGGGATAATAACCCGGTAGGCCAACTCCAAGGTATAACCCGGCCCAAAGGACGTTGCGCAAGATCCGGCTAAGGATACAGAAACTTCTGGAAGGCCCAAGTTTGTAGGCCTCGTCACCCGGATTGTGGGTTACGGTAAAGGAAAGTTAGGGTTTGTATGTGGTGTCCGGGTAGGATTCCGGGTGCGCCTTGGAAAGTAAGCCAGGGGTACGGGTGCTTTATAAACCGACCCCTAGGTTTAGTTGAGAGAGATCTAAGAGAGAACCCTAGCAATATCGCTTGGTATCGAGCATCCAGTGTAATACGAGAGTTGAGTTAATATCATGAGATCGGAGACTCGGCGACTTGATTGCCAGCTACCAGATCGAGTTCCATCATGTTTTCCTCTGAGCTAAACCCTCTCCCAAACACTTGTGTCGTCTTACCCCAAGATCAGTTACCCCTGGTAACGTCTGCCGTGATTATCCCACGACAGTTGGCGCCCACCGTGGGGCCTACGTCCAAGGGTGTTTACATCACGGGAGAAGCTCGGAAGAACATGGAGAATCTTGTCGTCGGCGAGATCTACATCGACCACAAAGGAGAGAAGACGGTGGACGATTCCGGCTGGGGGCCAGAGTCGGATCACCTCGAATCCGGATCCATCGTGACAATCGGCCGGATCAGCGTCTTCATCGGTATGGTATGTACTTCCGGTTCGATCCCTGACAATTTTGGATCTGATTCAGTGTCAGGGGAGGCCACTTATATCCAATCAGATGGAGAAGAATCAGTTGGAACGACATATCCGCCAGAAGAACCCATCGCGAAGTGGGAACAGCCGGGGGAACCGGCATGGACCCCGCGTGATCGGGTCGAAAGAGAGGATGATACCGAGTCCATCCTGGACCTGCTGGAGAACCGGTATGAGGAGAATAACATCGAAGAGGAACAACATGAATTTGCGCCAAGCATCATACGCCGAGTTGCGGTTTACACGGCTCCCGCGACCAATCTCAACCAAGAGAGCGTAGCCGCGGCCGCGGCCGGGACAGCACAAGCATTAACCCGGCAGCAAGGGCCGGCTAACGGGAACACGGTTTTGGCCCAGGTTGACGGAGAGTCGGCATCGGTTACCAGTCAAGCGCCAGAAAACGAGTTACACGCGAATACGTTTGGATTCCTAGCAAACCGGACACCGGGAGCGGGTCCTTCCAATCCACAACATCCGGCCTTGTTCGACAACAATCTGATCCTAGATCCGACAGTTCTTGCCACAGTTATCACTCCAGAGAACGCGGCGGAACGTGTTAGGGATTTGGACGTAGCCCGTCGTGCATTGGAGCAGCAGAGGAGGCAAGTAGAAGCAGAAAGGCAAGGGATGGCCACACGACAACGCGAGCTGGATGCACTGGAAACCCGGCTCCGAGAGGAAACGACTAAAATACATCAAAGGCACCAAACCAGATTGCCAGCATTGGGAGGAGTCATAAACCCGGCCGCACTATTTATCACGCCTCAGGATCAGCCGATTCCAGCGGCAAATCAAGGAACCGCCCCTCAGCCGACAACCGGAGGAGTACAACCGGTAGACACGGAGGCCGGGTTACCTGCACCACAGACTGGAGTTACTACCGGCAATACTGCACCGCCACCACCACCACCACCACCATCACGTTTTCACACACCAGCGGGTCATTACAACAATCCCATGGACAACGTATACGCGGCAACGCTTGCACTAAATCAAATCCCCGTGAGAGAGTCACCCCACGCAGAGGAGACCCGGCGGGCGATAGATATGCTGCGCACCACGGTGGCACAACAGGTTAATTACCCGGATCACAGAAGTGGAATGCATGGGACACCATATGTCAGCCAACAGCAAGGTAACGCTGGCAACATCCAAACAAGTTCGGCACGGCGGAGGGAAGAGCAGCAGCAAATGCCGCCTCCTCCACGCATTCAGGCAGTACCAGCAGCATCGGCAGCACAGGCCATTGTGGACAGTTCCAGAGCCAGGAGAGCCGTGGCCGGGTCTGCGGTACATGGGATACCAGCAGTACCGCGTCCAGCTGTACCCCCTGCAGGATCACACGTTTCCCGAGTAAGGCCAGCTTCGACCATTCTTGCAGGACCTAAGTGTCTTTCAGATAGCATCAGGGCTGAGCCTTACCCGGAAAAGTTCAAAGAACCGGGTAAACGTAGTGAATTACGAGCCGACTATGGATCCGGAAACATGGTTGAGCAGTTATGAGATGGCCATGTCGATTCGCAATGCGTCTGAGAATCTTCAAGCCAAATTCATGTATCTAATGATGTCAGAGGGAGCAGCAAAGTTATGGTTCACCAATCTACCGGAAGGATCTATCAAGTCATGGGAAGAATTGAAAACTGTGTTTATCAAGCACTTTCACGGGACGTGCAGAAAGTTATTCACTATTGATGACCTAGAACGATGTGTTCAGAAGAAGGGAGAATCGGCGCGCAGCTAGGTGCGCCGGGTTATGGAAATACTTCATTCATCTACAGATATTAAGCCCAAGGATGCATTACAAGCTATGGCGAAAACATGCAAGTATACGCCTCTAGTGCAAAAGCTAACTCGCATGAAATCCAGTCGGAATGCTTCGGAGGTTACGATGGGAGAATTGATGGATGCGTGCAACAAACACGCTGCAACAGATACCACAGAAGAGGAAGTTGATGACAAAAAAGCAAAAGCAAACACAAGTAATAGTGGAAGAACCGGCAATGGATCAGCACCGGGTAACAACGGAAATAGCCAGAACAAGTGCTTGTTTGAAGGAGGCTCCGAGTTTGTCGCTAACACGGAAGCCGGGTCTTCGAGACTCAGGGTAGAAGGAAATTTTAACACTGGAAACCACAATGGAGGAAACTATCAAGGGCCGCCGAGGCCGAGTAACAATTGGGACATCTTTAGAATGGCGTGCCCGAAGCACAGCAGGAACGGTAGGGCGGCTAACCACTCCTTGGAGCAATGCGCCGACCTACAAAGATGGAAGAACGAGGAAGTGAACAGAGCCATGCGAGGTGCGGGTCGGGGAGGAGGACCGGGTCCAGGAGGAAACCCGGGCAACGGCCCACCCCCAGCCGGTAACCCGGCAGCAAGAAATCAAGGAAACAATCAAGGGGGAGCTGGAGGTTTCCAAGCTAACCCCAAACAGTTGGGTCAATATCACGTACATACCACAGGAGGTTCTAACAAGGACAAAAAGATACTGAAGCAAGCGGTCAACTCAGTTTCTTCGGCTGTCCCGAGATACTTGAGGTGGTCAGAACAGGATGTAACATGGAGCAGAAGAGATCACCCGGAAAGAATAGAACACCCGGGAGTCTTAGCGTTGGTAGTTGCACCACAGGTCAATGGGTACGAGCTGAAAAAGGTCCTGATGGATGGAGGAAGCAGCATCAATATCCTGTACTGGGAAACCTTTCTACGCATGGGTCTCAAGGAATCTCAGCTCCAAAAAAGTACGACAGTTTTTCATGGCATAGTACCGGGTCATTCAGCGTGCCCCGAGGGAAAAATCGCATTGGAGGTAGCTTTTGGGGAATCAAAGGACAATTATCGAGTTGAGTGGCTTACTTTCGAGGTGGTTAAGTTGCGCAGTCCTTATCACGCGCTATTCGGAAGGCCGGCTTATGCTAAATTCATGGCAAGGCCGTGTTATGTGTATTTACAGCTAAAAATCTCGGGTCCTAAGCAGACCATTACCATACATGGAAATCGAGATATAGCAGCTGAATGCGATGAAGGAGACGCAGCAATGGCCGAGCAAGCCTGTAGAAAAGAGGAACTCAAGCATTATCGGTCTCAAGCAGGCCCGGAGGACAGAACCACATCAAAAAGGCCGAGCACTGAAGGCGAAAGAGCAAAGTTCAAGGCAGCACAAGATGCTAAGATGGTGGCTTTTATCAAGTATGATTCTTCCAAACAATCCGGCATAGGAGAAGAAATTGCACGGCCGCTCACAGCCAGCCGCGTTATGGAAACACCTCACCCGGGTTGGCTAGTAAACCCGGTACTCATCATGAAAAAGTCTAACAAATGGAGAATGTGTATCGGTCACGTCCGCCCGGGACCGGTTCCCAAGAAGAACTAAACAATGTAACGGGTAGCAGGTTTCAGACGCGCTCTTTTCCTACCCAGGGTACCTAAGGGGACTGGAAGGTTTTTAATGAGGCGGCCTGCTGATCCAAACTTTCTCGTATCAATAAAGAGATGGTTATCAAGTCCTATTTTGTTACGATCTTTACTTCGGTTACAGGTAAGTAGTATCCATTGCTATCAATACATCAGTATCATCAAGTATGTTGAATATATATAGGTCTCGGGGGCTGATTGCTTGAATAGCACAGCCACAAACCCAAAGACCCGGCCTTGATGCCTATGAGTTATAAGGGCCGGTTACTCGCAAACGAGTACGGCTGCAATCTTATAACCGGACAAAGGAGCCAAATTTTCTTGACTTTTCTTACTTAAGCTCGATGTGACTCGCACTAAGTGCATGATTTGCTCGCTTACGATTACAATCAGCCATGAAGCCCAATGGGACTTGTCTGACCCTGTTTTTGTATAGATGTAACAACATGGTATCCACGCGAAAGCCGGCTTACAGTACAAGATAGTCGAAAGGGTCATCTAAACCACAAGTTATGCAGAGTACAAGGCTAATAGCTGGAAACTCAACGTTTATCAAGCGTAACTTCATTATCTATATGAAACAACTCCGGGTTTCAGCTTAGCAACAACAAGTTTGTTCTCTTCGGAAAGACCATACACCACAGACTCGGAAATTCGGGCCTTGGGGACTGTGGGTTTCGAAACAGAATCAAGTTGTTTCGTCGCTAAGCTCGAAAGACCCCAATGTCCAAGTCGTGGGGACCTGGGGACTTAAAGAAAAGTCCACCTGTCAAAACTCACGATACTCGGAAATAAAGAGGGGAATAAAAAGGAATGAAAAGAAAGTTGGATATCAAGAATAAGTTCAGAAATAGACAAGTATCAAGTTCATCAAAAGGCCTAGAAAGGCACGAAGTGTATCACGGAATAAAAGTGCGTTACAAATTGCGACACGAGTATCAAGGGTGCACAGGCGCACCGTCAAAAGAATACTTGTTTTAAATAAAAGCATCAGACGATCGAAGTATTTTGATGGCATTTGCCTATTCGGCTTCCTGAGTAAGGTCCACATCTTTGCCCTTGCCCTCCGGGTCTTGGTCCTGGGCTTGCTCTTTAGCTCTCCCGGCATCATCACCCGGATTATTCGCGTCAGGGCGGACAGGCGGAAGGACAGCTGGTGTAGAGGTGGTTGGCTCTGATCCTAACTCGTCCTCTCTCTTCGCAGTTTCTTCCCTCTTCCTGGCCGAGTCAGCAGCCCATTTCTCCAAAATATCAAAGGGCAGGGGTGCGTCCTCTGTCACGATTTTGCCTTCAGCATCGTACGCACTCATAATTGTGTTCAGATCCATACTATCGGCCAAAGTGGTGTCCGAATGACGCACTGCGGACTGTATGGCCTTGAAGTCCTTGGGTACAAACTTGGAGCCATCAGCTTTAAATTCTGGAAACCCGGATATTACCTTTGCCGGATCAAGCTTTGGAAAATAAGCCTTAGCCAGGGTAAAGGCCCGGGTCATACCGATCCGGCATGCCGAGCGTTTCCAGATTTCAATCCAGCCAGGCACGGTGGAGCAGGCTTGGATAAGATTTTCTTCACCCGGATATACCTCAGTAGGCCACTTCACGGCGTCCAGTATAAACTTTGTGCCGGCAAAGAAAGTCCGGAGCACAGTCTTCAATGTTTTAGCCTTGGCAACAACATCTTCTTCTGGGGCCGCAAGGTTGGCACCTGCAGTTGAGACAAAGGAAGGACATATCAGTAATCCCGAGTATCATATAATAAAGTAAAGGCATGAAGTCAGTCGGCAGCAAAAAACTTACTAAGCAAGATGCGATAGGTATCGGTAACCTGGTCCGATAATTTCTTCAGTGCGGTTTGAGCAGTGTTGCACTTCTTCTTATATTTAGACACGTCCTTCTTCAAGGTTTCCACGTCAGCCTCAAGGGCTTCTCTCCGCTTTACCTCGGCAAGAAGAAGTTGTTCGGTCTTGAGCAAAATTTCATCAGACCGGGTCATCTGCGACTGTAAGGAACAAGGAGCACAAGTATCAGTCGGGTATAATGGCAAGCTAAGTATTGCATAAAGTACCAAGCACAACTTCAACAAGTTATGCTCGGAACTTGGGGACTAGGTATACACTACGAGATATCAAGTAGTGTTACCTGGTGCTCGGCGGCCATGTGCTCCAGAATATTGCTCTCTGAGGTCTTCATAGTGAGGAGAGCGCTCATCAGCTGATCAAAGGTATCATTGCCCGTGTTAGAGGACCCGGGGCCTTGGAACCTCGGAGAAGGAGTTTTCTTCTTAGCGGGAGATGGCATCCGGGTCATTCGAATGTCGGAATCTGATGCTCCCCCTCCCGCACCCAGAGTTGCAGCTTTTTCCTTCTTGCTTGCATGAGAGGCTATCGGATACTCGGCTTCTTGTCTGGCCGGGTTTATTGGTGATGCTTGTTCTTCGCCGCTAGACGCGGCTGTTGTGTTATCAGTCGGGTTCCCCTTGCCCGGGTCATCGGTCGCCATATCCTCTTGGTCGCTAATAATGACCGTGGCTCTATAGACAGTATGAGTGAGCAGTTAGCGTATAACCAGGAAAAGGTGATGAAAATGTGATAGAATGTCAGGAAAGGATCTTTACCCGGGGTTCACCGCATAGTCCGCAGGGAATTCGCTGCTGGACCCGGACGAAACTGAAAAACATCAAGCAAGATCTTGTGAGGGAATGGTTTAGGAAGATTTTTTTCATTCAAGAAAGGATAAGGTAAATACCAGCGCGTCGAGCCGGAGACGATGGAATACCCGGGTTAAGAGCACTATCACCCGGGTAATTTCGAGTCGCTATGCGCTTGGTCATAGGAGACTCCTTCAAATACAGCCAGTGGAATAACGTCAAGATAGCTCATGCATGTCATCAAAGGAATACGAATTGGACACAAGGAAACGATATGGTACCTTGAAGACGACCCCTCGGGTTTTTCTCTTAGATCCGACTTTGATTGTCGGCTCCACTTCATCCTCATCACTGGCGGATTCCACTTTGCCGTCAGTTTCTTCTTCTTCGTCTTTGTCCTCTTGTTCTGGAAATCATCAAGGTTATAGTTGGAAAATGAAGAAGGAGTTACGACGAACTTAAAGGAACCAAGTAAAACCCGGAGAGCACCTTCGTCCGAGTTAACGACATCTTCTTGTTCCTCTGGACTTTCGGAGCTAGGAGGAGTGTCGATCTTCCAAAAATCATCATCAGCCTGAGATGAAGGTATCAGAACAAGGGTTATCAGCTGTACCAAGTGGAAAGAGCGAAGGTAAAAACATGAAAATTGGATCTTTACCTTGGGGGCTGGGTTCTCGAGTGTGAACGGCTCTAATCCGGCTATGTTCCGGATTACCTCTAGTTTTTCTGTCAGAAAACCCTTGATAGTTTTATTGGTGTCACCAGCCGCAAAGCTGTTGTCAGAGTACCGGAGCGGGTCTGTGGTGTGCCCCGAATACTCGCACATTAACTTTGTGCGGATGGAATTGGGCTGAATCCGGAAATCGACCCAAGTTTTCACCAGGTTGAGCCCGATGAGACCTTGGGCCGCAAGAATAGCGATTTTGGCAAGCAAAGATTGAATTGCCTCCCTGTCCGAGTCAGGGGCAAAGGCATTAAAATTCTCGGAGATGTCAAGAAGGCCCTCGGAGTAACCCGGCAGTTTCTTTTGGTCGGGTGGGGAAGTGTCTCGGCAGTAAAAATATGAGAGCTGCCAATGTTTGACATGGGAGTTGAGGGTAAGAGGTGGCATCAGAGAATTCTTGCGGTGCTGGATCGAGACCCCGCCGCAAGCGAGAAGTGCCCCGTCACCGCTTTCGCGGCACGGTTTGCACTAGAAAAGCTCGACGAAAAGAGCCAGACTTGGCGGAGTGCACAAGTATGACTCGGAAAGGACGATGAAGTGGGAGATATTTAACACAGAGTTAGGACCTATGTCAAATATACGAAGGCCATAATGGCTCAGAATGTCGCGGAAGAAGGGGTGACCCGGAGGACGAAAGCCCCGAGTCACGTGCTCTACAAAGCATATTACATCATCCTTTGCCGGTGTAGGCCGGGTCTCGTTACCCGGCACCCTCCATTGGATATCCTCTTGAGGGGGAAGAACTCCTAGCTCGACCAGTTCTTCTAACTTGGTCTTGGTGACCGTAGATCGCGCCCAGTTGGCGGATATGGAATTGGTGGTCTTGGCCTTGGTCGACTGCTTTCCCTGTTTCTTGGGAGCCATGGGTTTAACCTGCAAAGCGCAAAGTAGAAGGGCATGAGGAATAAGACTCGGAATCCATAAGCTGGTCGAGTATCGGTGAGCGATATCGAGACGATATGGAAGTTGCATACTATCCGGGTGTCACTATGTGGAGCAAGGTTCAAGCTATCCGGGTATCAAGCATCATTGTAAAAATCATGGAGGCTTATGCATTGAAAGAATGTTTGAGGGCGATGGATGGTTACACAGGTACCTATTACGAACCAAAGGAACCGGAAAGGGGAAGATTTTCCGGGTGACAGAGATAAAGGCGGAAAAATTGGGCGGCCCGAGCCCAGACTAGAGATTCCATTTCTAGATTTGTGGTAAAATTAGCAACTATGGGTGGTAGGGAAGTGAAATAAAGTCAATATCCAATCCATTGGATGAGCTAGAATGAATACAGGCAGCGTAATTCGGCATGGCCGGGAAAATGACCTGCGGGTTGATTTAGATCTAATCTGAAGAAAGTCAAGAAATTGCGGAGGCCAGTTAATGGATGAGAGAGGCTTACTGGAGGGGATTGCACTGAAGCTCGACGGAGGCAAATGGCACAAGCCTGGTGCCCCTTTGCGATTCCCGGCGGGCAGGTCGGGGGTCCGGCGGCGGATCTGGGCGGTGGTGCAGAGCGCACCGTGGCGGAGCGTAGCCGGCGGCCGATAGGCTCCGGTGATGTGCGCGAGGTTTCCGTGGTGGCGCTCTGTGGGCTAGAGCACTGAGGAAGAAGGATGGGGTAAATGAACTGTTGAGGGTTAGGGTTACCCCTAAGAGCCAATTTATAATAACGTGAGTGGATGAGCCCAGTTCAACGGGTGGGAGCCGGAAGTTATGGAGTAACGGCTATCTGATTAAGTTTTGCGAGATACTCTTTAAAATATTGGGCGAGGTATCCGGATAGAAATAGGAAGGAGATATTCTTCGTAACATCAAGATCAATTATCGAGTAAAGTGCAGGATCTTGACATTTTTATCAGGGCTTAGACCTGGAAAGCTAAGCCAACTGTTTGGAGAGAAGCCGGGTTACTATATGGCCACCGTGGAGTTGGGCCTAGCTGTTTATCAAAGCGCTTTAACCCGGCCTTCAAGCATTTGTGCATCTGATGTTTTTGCGGGAAATAGCAAGTGCTTCAAGGAAGGATCCGTGAAGCCCAAGCTATTCTGGGGACTACTGATGGAGGGATAATAACCCGGTAGGCCAGCTCCAAGGTATAACCCGGCCCAAAGGACGTTGCGCAAGATCCGGCTAAGGATACAGAAACTTTTGGAAGGCCCAAGTTTGTAGGCCTCGTAACCCGGATTGTGGGTTACGGTAAAGGAAAGTTAGGGTTTGTATGTGGTGTCCGGGTAGGATTCCGGGTGCGCCTTGGAAAGTAAGCCAGGGGGTACGGGTGCTTTATAAACCGACCCCTAGGTTTAGTTGAGAGAGATCTAAGAGAGAACCCTAGCAATATCGCTTGGTATCGAGCATCCAGTGTAATACGAGAGTTGAGTTAATATCTTGAGATCGGAGACTCGGCGACTTGATTGCCGGCTACCAGATCGAGTTCCATCATGTTTTCCTCTAAGCTAAACCCTCTCCCAAACACTTGTGTCGTCTTGCCCCAAGATCAGTTACCCCTGGTAACGTCTGCCGTGATTATCCCACGACAAGAACGACAAAGGTAGAAATTCAGGTATAAATTATGATTATGAATGCATTAATTCTTTATGGGAACCAATGATTTCTATGATGTTAGTCGTGTTTGTAGTCTTGATTCTCAAATATTTGCAAACTGTCTTAATGCTTTTGCCTCCTATCTTGATATTCCTAAAAAGAATTATCACAAGTACCATGGACCTTATAAAGATATTGTTCCTCCTAGTAATATAGAAGTGCATGCTGTTAATCCTGTTGTTCCCGATCCATATGTTGAAAAAATGCCTTTCCTTGCTAAGGTGAAAGAACACTCTATGGTGGCTTCTGTGGTTCATAAGAGTAATAATAAATCTATTGAACCTGATGAACAAATAACTGTTGAACCTGCTGTAGCAATAGTGAAAGATCTTGTTTGTGGAAATGTGGAGGATGAACACATTGTATTCTGTGAGGATGCTTCTGATATTGTTTCCCATCCTCATACACCTAAGAAAATAGTGCTCTTGTGCTTTCTGTTAAGATTGGTGATCATTACTATTGGTTCTTGTGAGCTTGAAGATATTGATGTGGTTATTCAGCTTGCTAATAGAGAAACTGTTTTTCCGATTGGTATTGTTAGAGATGTGGAAGTTTTGTGTGGTAAGACTAAATACCCCACTGATTTTCTAGTACTTGGCAGAGCTTCTAGTAAGACTTGTCCTATTATTTTTGGTAGACCTTTCTTGAACACTTGTGGTTCTATTATAGATTGTAAAAGAGAGAAGATTTCTACTAAATTTGATGGAAAATCTTATGAGTTCAATTTCTCCAAATTTACTAGAGCACCTTATGAATCTATATTTCTTGATGAGAATTTGAAAGTTGAACAACTTGCTTCTATTTCTCTTGCTCCTAACAATGATTTACAGCAATATATGGAGGACCATGAGAGTGATGTTTTTATGGAAGAGAGAAATGAGATTGACGATATTCTTCTTTGTCGACCAGTGATACTGAAATATAATTTACCTGTGGAAGACTTGGGTACCACATTAGCACCCAAGGAGGATCCTGTTTTGATTTAAAACCTGTCGTGGGATAATCACGGCAGACGTTACCGGGGGTAACTAATCTTGGGGCAAGACGACACAGGCGTTTGGGAGAGGGTTTAGCTCAGAGGAAAACATGGTGCAATTCGATCTGGTAGCCGGCAATCAAAGTCGCCGAGTCTCCGATCTTGATATAACAACTCAACTCTGGGATTACACTAGATGCTCGATATCAAGCGATGTTGCTAGGGTTCTTAGATCTCTGCCTAAACTAGACCTGGGGTCGGTTTATAAAGCACCCGTACCCCCTGGCTTATTCTCCAAGGCGCATCCTGGATCCTACCCGGACACGGCGCACAAACCCTAACTTTCTTCTACCGTAACCCTCAATCCGGGTTACTGGGCCTACAAGCTTGGGCCTTCACAGGTTTCCTTATCCTTAGCCGGATCCTGCACAGCGTCCTTTGGGCCGGGTTACTCCTTGGAGTTTGGCCTACCGGGTTATCATCCCCCCATCAGTAGTCCCCAGAATAGCCTGGGCTTCATGGATCCTTCCTTGAAGCGCTTGCTATTCCCTGCAAAGATATCAAACACACGAGTATGTGGAGGCCGGGTTAAAGCGCCTCAATAAACAGCTAGGCCTTACTCCATGGTGGCCATACAGTAACCCGGCTCTTCCCCAATTACCTAAGTTACTTTCCCAGATAAAACCCCAAAATGTCAAGATTTTACGCTTGATAATTGACCTGATATCACGGGATGGATCTCTTTCTCCTTTTCGTTCAGATCCCCTGCTCAACATTTAAAGCGCATCTCCCCAAAACTCAAATAAATAGCCGTTTTACTTCCGCAACTCCCGGCTCCCGCTCACTGAACCGGGCTTATCCATTCGCCCTATAAATAAGCTCCTTGGGGGTAACCCGAACCCTAACGGCCCATTTCCCCCCACTCCGCTTCCTTCCTCCCTCCAAGCTCATTCTCACTGAGCGCCACCACGGAAATCCTGCGCGCATCAGCGGAACCCATCGGCCGGAGGCTGCGTTCCGCCACAGCTCGCCCCGCGCCGCCGCCAAGATCCGCCGGCAAATCTCCATACGGCCCGTCAGGAACCGCGAAGGGACACCAGGCCTGCGCCATCTGCCTCCGAAAGGCTTCACTCAGATCTCCTCCGGTAAGCCTCTTGCACCCATTGATTTTCCCTTGCAATTTTTGATTTTACCTCAGATTAGATCCAAATCAGCCCGCCAAGGATTTCTTGGCCATGCCGAATTAGGCTACTAATAGTCTTTCTAGCTTGCCCAATAGATAAAACGCATACTCCAATCCACTCTCCTACTACCTGCAATTGTTATTTTCGCCACAAATCTGAAGATAGAATTCCCAATCTGGGCCCAAACCACTCAAAATTTCCGCCCTGGCTTCAATCACCCGGCTAGTCTTCCCCTTTCCGGTTCCTTTTATTCGCGCTAAGTACCCGTGTAGCCATCCATCGTCCTCAAAAGTTCCTTCAATGCATAGACCCCCATAATTTTCGCCATAATACTTGATACCCGGATAATCTCGAACTTTACTCTGCGAGCTAACACCCGGATTACGCGCAATTTTCGTGTCTCAATATTACCCGGCCGATACTCGGCCGGCTCTCAGTTTCCGTGTCTTAGTCCTCTTATCCTTTTACCTTGTACTTTGCAGGTCAACCACATGGCTCCCAAAAAGCAGGGGAAAACTCCAACCAAAGCTAAAGCCACCAACTCCATATCCGCCAACTGGG
This sequence comes from Alopecurus myosuroides, assembly GCA_028641055.1. Taxonomy (NCBI): domain Eukaryota; kingdom Viridiplantae; phylum Streptophyta; class Magnoliopsida; order Poales; family Poaceae; genus Alopecurus; species Alopecurus myosuroides. Next base: position 120,175 of record JAPCYS010002677.1, read on the forward strand.
CGCGGTCTACGGTCACCAAGGCCAAGTTGGAGGAGCTGGTGGAGCTGGGAGTTCTTCCTCCTCAAGAGGATATCCAGTGGAGGGTGCCGGGCAAGGAGACCCGGCCCACCCCGACAAAAGGCGAGGTAATTTGCTTCGTGGAACATGTGACCCGGGGCTTCCGCCCACCGGGTCACCCTTTTTTCCGTGATGTTTTAAGTCATTACGGCCTCCGTGTTTTTGACATCGGGCCTAACTCCGTATTAAACATCTCTCACTTCATCGTCCTTTCCGAATCATACTTGTGCACTTCGCCAAGTCTAGCTCTTTTCATTGAGCTTTTTCAGTGCAAACCGTGCCGCGAAAGCGGTGACGGGGCGCTCCTTGCTTGCGGCGGGGTTTCCATCCAGCGCCGCAAGAATTCCTTGATGCCACCCCTCACCCTTAACTCCCATGTCAAGCACTGGCAGCTCTCATATTTTTACTGCCAAGACACCTCCCCACCCGGCCAAAAGAGACTGCCGGGTTACTCGGAGGGTCTTCTTGACATCTCCGAGAAATTTAGTGCCTTCGCCTCTGACTCGGACAGGGAGGCAATTCAACCTCTACTAGCCAAAATCAACACTCTCACGGCCCAAGGCCTCATCGGGCTCAACCTGGTGAAGACTTGGGTCGACTTCCGGATTCAACCCAATTCCATCCGCACAAAGTTGATGTGCGAGTATTCGGGACAATCTACAGACCCGCTCCGGTACTCTGACAACATCTTTGCAGCTGGCGATACTCACAAAACCATCAAGGGTTTTCTGACAGAAAAGCTTGAGGTAATCCGGAACATATCCGGATTGGAGCCCTTCACACTCGAAAACCCGGCCCCCAAGGTGAAAACCCGACTTTGATGCCTTTACCTTCGCTTTTTCCACTCGATACAGTTGATAACCCTTGTACTGACACTTTTCAGGCTGATGATGATTTTTGGAAAACCAACACCTCTCCTAGCCCAAAAAGTCCAGAGGAGCAAGAAGCTGCTAACTCGGACGAAGGTATTTTCCGGATTTTATTTGGTTCCTTTAAGCTCACCGTAACCCCTTCGTTTCCAACTATAACTTTGATGATATCCAGAACGAGAAGATGACGAGGAAGAAAACTCCGACGGGAAAGTAGAATCCGCCAGCGACGAGGAGGAACTGGAGCCGACAATTAAAGTCGGATCAAAAAGAAAAACTCAAGAGGCCACCTCCAAGGTCTCATATCTCCTCCTCGCATTCAATTCGTATTACTTTAATGATATACATGAGCTACCTTGACGTTATTCCATTGGCCATGCTTGAAGGAATCGCCCATGACCAAGCGCAGGTCAACTCGAAACCACCCGGGTGATGATGCCCTTAACCCGGGTATTTCATCGACCCCGACTCGGCAGGCTGGTACTGACCCTATCTTTTTTTGGTCAAAACATTCTCCTTGAACCATTCCTACATGACGTCTGATTTGATAATTTCCAGCCTCTCCCGAGTCCAGCGACGGATTTCCTAGTGACTTTGCGGTGAACGCTGGGTAAAATCCCCTTCCTGATGCTTCACCACATTTCATCACCCTTTCCTAACTGTGTATTTAACTGCTCACTGACAATGTCTATAGGGCCACGGTCGTTATCAGCGACCAAGAGGATATGGAGACCGAGGGCCCGGGTAAGGGGAGCCCGACTGATAAGACTACAGCCGCGTCTAGCGGCGAAAAACAAGCGTCGCCGACAAACCCGGACAAACAAGAAGCCGAGTATCCGACTGCTTCCCATGCAAGCAAGAAGAATAAGGCCACAATCTTGGGTGCAGAAGAAGGAGCATCGGATTCCGACACACGAATGACCCGGGTTCCGCCTCCCACTAAGAAGAAAGCTCCTTCTCGGAAATTCCAAGGCCCCGGGTCTTCTAATACGGGTGAGGACACTTTTGATCAACTGATGAACACCCTCCTCACTATGAAGACTTCAGAGAGCAAGATCTTGGAGCGCATGGCTGCAGAGCACCAGGTAAGGACACTTGGTATCTCGTATTGCATACCTAGTCCCCAAGTTCCGAGTATGACTTGCAAAAGTTATGCTTGGTACCTTACGCCATATTAAGCTTACCATAATATCCAACTGATACTTGCGTTCCATGCTACTTACAGGCACAGATAACCCGGTCTGATGAAACTTTACTTAAGACCGAACAACTTCTTCTTGCCAAGGTAAAACGAAGGGAAATCCTTGAGGATGACATGAAAACTTTGAAGAAGGATGTTTCCAAATACAAGAGGAAGTGCGATGCCGCTCAGACCGCACTGAAAAAACTATCGGACCAAGTCTCCGATACTTACCAGATTTTGCTTAGTAAGTATTTGCTGCCGATTGGCTTCATGTCTTTGCTTTATTATATCATACTCGGGATTACTGATACGTTCTTTCTTTTGTTACAACTGTAGGTGCCAACCTTGCGGCCCCAGAGGAGGATGCCACTGTCAAGGCTAGAACCCTAAAAACCGTGCTCCGGACTTTCTTTGCCGGCACAAAATTTATACTGGATGCCGTGAAGTGGCCTACGGAAGTATATCCGGGTGAAGAGAATCTCATTCAAGCCTGCTCCACTGTGCCTGGCTGGATTGAAATCTGGAAACGCTCGTCATGCCGGATTAGAATGACCCGGGCTTTCACCCTGGCCAAAGCTTTCTTTCCGAAGCTTGACCCGGCAAAGGTAATATCCGGGTTTCCCGAATTCAAGGCGGACGGTTCCAAATTTACACCCAAGGATTTCAAAGCCATACAAGCCGCAGTGCGCCCCTCGGCTACCACTTTGGCCGATAGCTTGGATCTAAACACGATTATGAGTGCATACGACGCTGATGGCAAAGTTGTTACAGAGGAAGCACCCCCGCCCTTTGATATCTTGGAGAAGTGGGTCTCTAACTCGGCCAGGAAGAGGGAGGCGACTGCGAAGAGAGAGGCCGACTTAGGATCAGGTCCGTCTGCCTCTACACCAGCCGTCCCTCCACCTGTCCGCCCTGGCGCGGTGAGTCCGGGTAAGGGTGCCGGGAAGGCCAAGCAGCAAGCCCAGGACCCAGACCCGGAAGACCGTACTCAGGAGGCCGAATAGGGCAGTACCATCATAATGCCTTATTTACGTGATGCTTTGTATTCAAACTATTATGCTTTTGATGGTGCGCCTGTGCACCCCTGATACTGATGTCGCAACTTGTAACATACTTTTTAGTCCGTTGATATACTTTGCGGCTTTCCTGGCCTTTTGATAACCGTATTGCTTGTCTATTCTTTGAGCTTTTTCTCGATACCCGACTCTCTATTTTGGCTCCCTTCGTAAGACTCGGTTTTCCGAATACCAGGGGCTTTGATAAGTGGACTTTTCTTTAAGTCCCCAAGCTTCGGATGCTAGGGCTTTTCGAACTCCGATGGCCAAGTAGTTTGTTTTTGTTTCGAAGTCCCCAGTCCCCATGACCCAAAGTCCGAATCATGGGGGTGTGGCCTTTCTCAGAGAACAAATTGTTTTTTACCGAGTGGGAAGCCTAAGGCCATTCCGCGTAAATACTGAAGTTATGCTTGATAGTTATTGAGTTTCCGGCTATTAGCCTTGTACTCTGCATAAACTTGTGGTTTAGATGACCCTTTTGACTATCTTGTACTGTAAGCCGGCTTTCGCGTGGATACCATGTTGTTACATCCATACGAAAACAGGGTCAGACAAGTCCCATTGGGCTTCATGGCTGATTGCAATCGTAAGCGAACAAATCATGCCACTTTAGTGCGAGTCACATCGAGCTTAAGTAAGAAAAGTCAAGAAAATTTGGCTCCTTTGTCCAGTTATAAGATTGCAGCCGTACTCGTTTGCGAATAATCGGCCCTTATAACTTATAGGCATCAAGGCCGGGTCTTTCGGGTTTGTTGCTGGACTACTTGAGCAACCAGCCCCCGAGACCTAAATATGCTCAACGTTCTTAATGATACTGAAATATTGATGTCACATGGATACTACTTACTTGTAATCAGGCTGTAACGAAATAGGACTTGATAACCATCTCTTTATTGATGCGAGAAAGTTTGGATCAGCAGGCCGCCTCATTAAAAACCTTCCAGTCCCCTTAGGTACCCTGGGTAGGAAAAGAGCGCGTCTGAAACCTGCTGCCCGTTACATTGTTTAGTTCTTCACGGGCACCGGTCCCGGACTGGCGTGACCGATGCACATTCTCCACATGTTGGACTTTTTCATGATGAGTACCAGGTTTACCAGCCAATCCGGGTGTCGTGTTTCCATGACATGGCTGGTTGTGAGCGGTCGTGCAGCTTCTTCTTTCATGGCGGATTGTTTGGAGGAGTCATCCTCGATGAAAGCCACCATTTTAGCATCTTGTGCTACCTTGGATTTTGCTCTTTCGCCTTCAGTACTCGGCCTTTTTGATGTGGCCCTGTCCTCCGGGTCTGCTTGAGACCGGTAATGCTTGAGTTCTTCTTTTCTACAGGCCTGCTCGGCCATTGCTGCATCTCCTTCGTCGCATTCAGCCGCTATGTCTCGATTTCCATGTATGGTAATGATCTTCTTGGGACCCGGGATTTTTAGCTGTAGGTATACGTAACACGGCCTAGCCATGAATTTGGCGTAAGCCGGCCTTCCAAATAACGCGTGATAAGGGCTGCGCAATTTGACTACCTCAAAGGTGAGCCACTCGACTCGATAGTTATCCTTTGACTCCCCAAAGGCTACCTCCAATGCGATTTTTCCCTCGGGGCACGCTGAATGACCCGGCACTATCCCATGAAAAACTGTTGAGCTTTTTTGTAGCTGAGACTCCTTGAGGCCCATGCGTAGTAAGGTTTCCCAATACAGTATATTGATGCTGCTTCCACCATCCATCAAAACCTTTTTCAGCTCATACCCATTGACTTGCGGTGCGACTACTAATGCCAAGACTCCCGGGTGCTCCACTCTTTCTGGGTGATCTCTTCTGCTCCATGTTACCTCCTGTTCTGACCATCTCAAGTATCTCGGGACAGCTGACGAAACTGAGTTGACCGCTTGCTTCAGTATCTTTTTGTCCTTGTTAGAGGCTCCTGTGGTATGCACATGATATTGACCCAATTGTTTGGGGTTAGCCTGGAAACCTCCTGCCCCCCCTTGGTTATTACCTTGATTTCCAGCCGCCGGGTTACCAGCTGGGGGTGGGCCGTTGCCCGGGTTTCCCCCTGGACCCGGTCCTCCTCCCCGTCCTGCACCTCGCATAGCTCCGTTCACTTCCTCATTTTTCCATCTTTGTAAGTCGGCGCACTGTTCCAGGGAGTGGTTAGCTGGCCTGCCGTTCCTGCTGTGCTTCGGGCATGCCATCCTGAATATGTCCCAATTGTTACCCGGCCTTGGCGGTCCTTGATAATTTCCTCCATTGTGATTACCTCCGTTGAAATTTCCTTCTGCTCTGGGCCTTGAAGACCCGGCTTCTGTGTTGGCGACAAACTCGGAGCCTCCTTCAAACGGGCGCTTGTTCTGGCTATTTCCGTTATTACTCGGTACTGGTCCATTGCCGGTTCTTCCGTTATTACTTGCGTTTGCTTTTACCTTCCTCTCATCAACTTCCTCTTCTGTAGTATCTGTCGTGGCGTGTTTGTTGCACGCATCCATCAATTCTCCCATTGTAACTTCCGACGCATTTCGACTAGACTTCATGCGAGTTAACTTTTGCACTAAAGGTATATACTTGCATGTTTTTGCCATGGCCTGTAGTGCATCCTTGGGCTGAATATCCGTGGAAGAGTGAAGTATCTCCATAACCCGGCGCACCCAACTGCGCGTCGATTCTCCCTTCTTTTGGACGCACCGCTCTAGATCATCAATAGTGAACAATTTCCTGCACGTCCCATGAAAGTGCTTGACAAACGCGGTCTTCAATTCCTCCCAGGACTTGATCGATCCTTCCGGCAAATTGGTGAACCACAACTTTGCTGCTCCTTCTGACATCATCAAGTACATGAACTTGGCTTGGAGATTCTCGGATGCGTTGCGAATCGACATTGCCATCTCGTAACTACTTAGCCATGTTTCTGGATCCATAGTTGGCTCATAATTCACTACCTTCCCTGGCTCTTTGAATTTTTCCGGGTAAGGTTCAGCTCTGATATTGTCCGAGAGACACTTGGGTCCCGCAAGAACGGTTGAGGCCGGCCTTGCTCTAGAAACGTGTGATACCGTGGGGGGCACGGCTGGGCGCGATGCTGCGGGGAGTCCGTGCGCTGCAGACCCGGCCGCGGCCCTCCGGGCTCTGGAACTGTCCACGACAGCCTGTGCTGCTGATGCTGCCTGAACGCGGGGAGGAGGCGGCATTTGCTGCTGCTCTTCCCTCCGCCGTGCTGAACTTGTTTGGATAATCCCTTGCTGTTGACTGACGTATGGCGTCCCATGCATACCGCTTCTATGATCCGGATAATTGGCTTGCTGTGCCACCGCAGTGTGCAACAGATCGATGGCTTGCCGAGTCTTCTCGGCATGGGGCGACTCTCCCACAGGGATTTGATTTAACGCGAGTGTCGCTGCGTACACATTGTCCATGGGGTTATTGTAGTGACCGGCTGGTGTGCGGAATCGTGATGGTGGCGGTGGTGGTAGATCGTTGCCGGTTGTGACTCTAGTCTGTGGTGGGGGTAACCCGGTCCGTTCATTTGCCGGATGTGTCGCTGCTGTCGCCGGTTGGGGTGCGGTTCCTTGGTTCACCACTGGTATCGGCTGATCCTGAGGTGTGACAAATAAATTAGCCGGATTAATAACCCCGCCCGTTGCTGGTAACCTGGTTTGATGCCTTTGATGTACTCTAGACGTTTCCTCTCGGAGCCGAGTTTCCAGCGCATCCAGCTCATGCTGCCGCGCGGCCATCCCTTGCCTTTCTGCCTCTACCTGCCTTCTGTGCTGTTCCAGCGCACGACGAGCCACATCCAGATCCCTGACACGTTCCGCTGCGTTTTCCGGAGTGATAACCGTTGCAAGAACCGTGGGATCTAGAATCAGATTATTATCGAATAGGGCCGGGTGGCGCGGGTTCGAAGGACCCGCCCCCGGTGTCCGGTTTCTCAGGAATCCGAACGTGTTTGCATGTAACTCCTCATCTGCTGCACGGCTGGTTACTGATGCCGACTCCCCATCAACCCGGGCCAAAACCGGGTCTCCGTTAGCCGTGCCCTGCTGTTGGGCCACTGCCTGAGCCGCCCCGACTGATGCCGCGGTTGTGTTTCCTTGGTTGAGATTGGCCGCGGGAGCCGCATAGACTGCAACGCGGCGTACGATACCCAGCGTAAATTCATGCTGTTCTTCCCCGCCGTTCTCCTCCTCATACCGGTTTTCCGGCAGATCCAGGATAGACCCGGTATCATCTTCTCTTTCGATCCGGTCGCGCGGGGTCCATGCCGGCTCCTCCGGCTGTTCCCACTCCGCGATGGGTTCTTCTGCCGGATGTGTCGTTCCAATCGATTCTTCATCATCTGATCGGATAGAAGTGGCTTCTCCTGGCACAGAATCAGATCCAATATTGTCAGGGATCGAATTGGAAGTACATACCATACCAATGAAGACGCTGATCCGGCCGATTGTCACGACGGATCCGGATTCGAGGTGATCCGACTCTGGCCCCCAGCCGGAATCGTCCACCATCTTTTCTCCTTTGCGGTCGATGTAGATTTCGCCGATGACAAGATTCTCCATGCTCTCCCGAGCTTCTCCCGTGATGTAAACACCTTTGGACGCAGGCCCCACGGTGGGCGCCAACTGTCGTGGGATAATCACGGCAGACGTTACCGGGGGTCACTGATCTTGGGGCAAGACGACACAGGCGTTTGGGAGAGGGTTTAGCTCAGAGGAAAACATGGTGCAATTCGATCTGGTAGCCGGCAATCAAAGTCGCCGAGTCTCCGATCTTGATATAACAACTCAACTCTGGGATTACACTAGATGCTCGATATCAAGCGATGTTGCTAGGGTTCTTAGATCTCTGCCTAAACTAGACCTGGGGGTCGGTTTATAAAGCACCCGTACCCCCTGGCTTATTCTCCAAGGCGCATCCTAGATCCTACCCGGACACGGCGCACAAACCCTAACTTTCTTCTACCGTAACCCTCAATCCGGGTTACTGGGCCTACAAGCTTGGGCCTTCACAGGTTTCCTTATCCTTAGCCGGATCCTGCACAACGTCCTTTGGGCCGGGTTACTCCTTGGAGTTTGGCCTACCGGGTTATCATCCCCCCATCAAAACCTCTTCCTGATGATCTTAAATATGCTTATCTTGATGATAAGAAAATATATCATGTTATTATTAGTGCTGAATTTCAGGTGAAGAAGAGGAAAGATTATTGAGAATTTTGAAGAAACACCGTGGAGCTATTGGATATACTCTTGATGATTTGAAGGGAATTTATCCTACTATATGTAAGCATGCTATTAATATTGAACCTGATGCAAAGTCAGTAGTTGAACATCAACGTCGTTTAATTCCTAAGATGAAGGAAGTGGTAATAAATGAGGTATTAAAACTTCTTGACGATGGTATTATTTTTCCTATTGCTGATAGTAGATGGGTGAGCCATGTGCATTGTGTCCCTAAGAAGGGAGGAATGACGGTCGTGCCTAATGAAAACAATGAGCTCATTCCGTAAAGAGTAGTAGTTGGGTATAGAATGTGTATTTATTTTAGAAAGGTTAATAAAGTTACTAAGAAAGATCATTATCCTTTTCCCATTATTGATCAAATGTTAGAGAGGTTGTCTAAGGAAACTTATTTTTGTTTTCTTGATGGTTATTATGGGTTTTCTCAAATTCCTGTTAGGAAACAAGATCAAGAGAAAACAACCTTTACTTGTCCTTATGGTACTTATGCTTATAGACGTATGCCTTTTGGTTTGTGTAATGCTCCTGCTACTTTTCAAAGATCCATGTCTGCTTTTTTCATGGTTTTTGTGAAGAAATTGTGGAAGTATTCATGGAAGATTTTTCTGTCTATGGAACTTCTTTTGATAATTGTTTGCAGAACCTTGATAAAGTTTTGCAGATATGTGAGGAAATTGATCTTGTTCTTAATTGGAAGAAATGTCACTTTATGGCTAATGAAGGAATTGTTCTTGGACATAAAATTTCCAAAGGATGTATTGAAGTTGATAGAGCTAAAGTGGAAGCTATAGAGAAAATGCTCTGTCCTGGGGATGTTAAAGGTATTTGTAGTGTTCTTGGTCATGCTGGTTTTTGTAGGAGGTTTATTAAAGATTTCTATAAAATATCAAAGCCGCTTACTAATCTTCTTCAAAAAGATGTACCATTTGTTTTTTATGATGATTGTAATTAAGGAAGCTTTTGAAAATTTAAAGAAGGCTTTAACTACTGCTCCTATTGTTCAACCACCTGACTGGAATTTACCTTTTGAAATTATGTGTGATGCTAGTGATTTCGCTGTAGGTGATGTTCTTGGACAGCGCATAGATAAGAAGTTGAATGTTATTCATTATGCTAGTAAGACTCTTGATGCTGCTCAAAATAATTATGCTACTACTGAAAAAGAGTTCTTAGCTGTAGTTTTTGCATGTGATAAGTTTAGGCCTTATATTGTTGATTCAAAGGTTACTATTCATACTGATCATGCTGCTATTAGATACCTTATGGAAAACAAAGATGCTAAGCCTAGGCTTATTAGATGGGTGTTGCTCTTACAAGAGTTTGATTTGCACATTGTTGATTTGTTCACAGTTTGATAGGGATATAATAGAGGTCCATGAGGTTTATTCATGCATGAGTTGGAAAGAAATATTGAGTCTCACTGATGATTATTTTAAGGTGAATTCTTTCCTATTAATAATTATTGTTTGTGATTATAAGAATATTATACTACCTAAGCTATTGCATTATGTATTAGCAGGGTTATTGTTAACACAAACATGGATGGAGGAAGATCTCAAGACTTGCTGGAAAACAACATGTGGTTGATGGAAAACAAGCTTACAAGTGTTGAAAACAATCAAACCATGGTGAAAACAATCATACAAGTGATGAAAACAATCCTGCAAATGGTGAAAACAAATGTTGCAAGGATGAAAACAAGGGGAGGGCGCCTCCATAGGGTCAAATGCGCCATGATGAAGTCCTAATTAATTTAGGCATGGCTTGTATGCCATATTGGGCCGAACCCCTTAATGTGGGTCGGTTTGTATCCATCTTAGAGTCCTAGTAGGAGTCCTAGTCCAAGGGGGATTGTTTGCTTGCGCAAGGGAGCCTTGTGGCTGCCCCTCCCCCTTATATGCTCCCCTCCTACGAGTTGTGAGGGTTAGACCAAGTTTAAGATAAACCCTAGATTTCTAAGATTGAACCATGTTCATCTGAAATTTATCAACCACCAAGTTTGCATCGGTAGGGTGGCGTTACCACTGCAAAATTGCGTGATATCTTGTTATTCCATTGGGAATAGGGGGATAAAGGACCACTCGTGATCTTTGATTGTGTGTGCAACAGTGTGTAGTTGAGAATATCCAAAGGGATTGATTGTTGTTGCATTGGCAACAGGGGTCATCCAAGTGAGAGGTCTCAGTGTAGCACTAGTTACCACAAAATCCAGAAAATACCCACAAAAAAAGAGAGAGCTCATTGAGAAGATGTGCCACCCCATATCATATGGTATCAGATTTCCAGGTTGCCTCGGTGAGCAAATTTATCCATAGTCTAGTTGTTTTTATTTCCTATCCAGAAAAAGGCACACAATTTTTTTAGGTCTAGTCATTGCCATATCCTTAGATCATCACCATTGTCAAGTTTTTAGTTATTGTTTGTGTTTTATTTTGTGTTTCTTTTTCTACTTTTGAGTCTTGTTATTTCGATCTAGGTTTAGGGTTTAGTTGTTCTTCGATTCCTTCCAAAGAGCCCATCGAAAAATCCCTTATCAATTTCAATCGGGTGATGTTTCCTTTTTGTTTTCGAGTCGGCGTTGGTTCCTGCCATGGCACACAAATCCTTCCAAATTTCTTCCGCACAGCTAAACCTAGTACCGCTCGAACTGCCTACCACACCGCATCACAGCTTACCAAAAGGGCCCAATTCTAGCCACAGTCGGATTCCTACCGCGACAGGGAAACGCGTCAAAACAATGTCGTCGTTGCCGCCACCGTATCCTGCTACGCTCGGTTTCGCGCTTACCAAACCGCGCCCCCATAAGAGAAAACGCTTACCGCGCGCGCTCGCTTCCACCCGTAGTCCGTTTTCTACCCCGAAACGGAAACACGCAGAAACGTTGTCGCCGATGCCGTACCCCACGCGCACCTATCCACTATCGGATTCCATTCACCTGCGCCACAAATCCATCACCGCGCGCCCACCCGCAGCACACCACAGCGCACCCGCAGTACACACGCTCTCTGCCGCGACAGCAAAACGCGCAGATTCTCTGCCGTGACACGAAAATTTCTGCCGTGTGTTTCTCTTAGCCATAGTTAGTTTTTGGCTTTCTTTTTCTTTTACAATTTCTTTAGGGTTTAAAGTCCGATCTTTGTGAGCCTTAGCCAGAGCCTTTCTATAGCAATATATAGGTTCCTTGCCCATAAAGAATAGCTATCTTTTGCTCGTTTTCAGGCTGCTCTTCATGACATATTTGTGTCACATTGATCATTGCAGTGTTATCACTTGATACTACTGCTCCTTGTGTTGTTATTCGGCAAGTAAAAAGTAATTAAAAAAGAGAAAACAGAAAATAGAAAAAAAGAACAACAGAATTGAGAAAAAGCAAAAAGGCCTTGAGATACTTTCATATTATTGTGGAGTTGTTTTCATCATTGCTATATTGACACACCATTGAGCAATCTTGTGCCTGATTATTATTTGAGCTTGGCTAGTGTCTTTCCAGTGCATTGCAAAATTTCCTACATATATTTGCATTGCCACATTTGTCTCCATATTTGGTGTGTGTTTCCTAGGTGTTATTTTTATCATCACAAGCAGCAAATAGGACTTGTTTTTGGTGTTGTTAGGATCCCAACCAAGCTCCACCATATACCCTGTTTTGCTTTGTGACACTTGATATCCTGGATATTCTCTTCTCACACTTGGTACACTTTTCATTGGTACTTGTTGGTAAGTTGATCCTATTCACTTTGGAACAGTAAGTGAAGCCATCTTTGCTTGGTTTTGAGTGAGTTGTGAGAGAACACCGCAACCCATTGATATTTGTTTTCACTAACATAATGGGTGTTTCCAGTGTTGTTGAGCATGTGCAGGTTTACAAGGGAACTAAAGAATATCTTCATGCTATACAAGAACAATTAGCCAATTTATCAACATTGATTTACAAAGTACATCAAAGCTTTCCAGCTAATGGTGATTTAGTTGATGATGTGAGCTATAAAAAATTGCAGCAATTGAAACAAGGTGCAAAATCTGTGGATGCATATTACATGGAGATGATGATGTTGCTACAACTAGCTCGGGTTGTAGAAGAACAAGAAAAGACAATACAAAGATATTATTCAGGGTTACAATTCAAGATTCGAATCCTAGTGAGGCGTTCTGAATACAATACCTTGGATGAATTATTGCAACTAGCAAGAAAGGCAGAAAAGAGAGTGTCCGAGGAGGTTCTTATGGCTCCAAGAATAATTTCTCCACCAAGTGTTGTTTCTTCTAATGTGCAGGTTACTTTTGAAGAAAGGGAGCCCATAGTAACATCACCACCACCACCATTGGAGGAGCATGCCATTGTTCCTAGTGTTATTTCTTGTGATATGCAGGTTACTTTTGAAGAAAGGGAGCCACAACAAGTACAACCTGCATCACCAATTGAGATAGATGAATTGGTACGTATTAAATCTGAGGAGGATGCTATTGATAAAGGTGTTGATTTCGTGTTACAACACTCAAGTATTGAATTATGTGAGTCCACTAAATTGCTAGGTTATTCTTGTGAGTTAACAAGCATAGATAGTCCACACCCATGTGATAATGTGATAAATTCGAAATTAAATCATGTGGTTTTGATTTCACATAAGGAAGTACTTGCTAAAATACCATCTAATGATATTGTATATTACATCATGTTAAATGAACTAATTAATGTGCAACGTGCTATGGAAAAGGTTGCTGAAATTTCATATGTCAATTCTAGCACCTATGCTACTTGTTTCACTTTTAATTTGATTTTTTTTTTGAATTTTCAAAATATAAATAACAGCGAGCAAGCCGCCTCGTTAAAAACCTTCCAGTCACTTTTAATTTGATTGGTGACTATAACATGAGTGAAATTTTTATGGTGGATCACATATGTATAACTTGTGATAAAGTGGCCGAATTAAATATTGTGTTACCTTGGGTAGATAGGTTACAATTCCCTACATATGAGCATGATTTTACACATATGTTTGGTTTACCACAAAAATTGTTAAGTACATGTGCTAATAAATTATACTTCACTTATATTTGCAAATTGAGTTGCAATTTTCATGATGAGAATAATAAACATGTTAACACCTTTGAGTGTACTACTAAAAACAAATTTGATCATAGATCTTCTGAGAACACTTGATTTGATACTAAACAATAAAAATATATACACATATGTCTCTCCTTTTGATCATGATTTTATGAGCTTCACATATATTTGCAATTGTGATTGCTATTTTATGACAATTATGTGATGTTTGCATGCAAATTTCGTGCTCACATGTCATGTGCTAAATTTTATGATATACTAACAACTAATGCACCTCATTATAGATACATGTATTGTGCATACACGTTGTTCTTTTTGTTTATTCCACTTTCAGCATACAACAAGCCCCGAGGACGTCTTGTCTTGAAGAAAGGGAGTATGGTAGGGATATAATAGAGGTCCATGAGGTTTATTCATGCTTGAGTTGGAAAGAAATATCGAGTCTCACTGATGATTATTTTAAGGTGAATTATTTCCTATTAATAATTATTGTTTGTGATTATAACAATATTATACTACCTAAGCTAATGCATTATGTATTAGCAGGGTTATTGTTAACACAAACATGGATGGAGGAAGACCTCAAGACTTGCTGGAAAACAACATGCGGTTAATGGAAAACAAGCTTACAAGTGTTGAAAACAATCAAGCCATGGTGAAAACAATCATACAAGTGATGAAAACAATCCTGCAAATTGTGAAAACAAATGTTGCAAGGATGAAAACAAGGAGAGGGCGCCTCCATAGGGACAAATGCGCCATGATGAGGTCCTAATTAATTTAGGCATGGCTTGTATGCCATATTGGGTCGAACCCCTTAATGTGGGTCGGTTTGTATCCATCTTAGAGTCCTAGTAGGTGTCCTAGTCCAAGGGGGATTGTTTGCTTGCGCAAGGGAGCCTTGTGGACGCACCCCACCCCCCTTATATGCTTCCCTCCTGCGAGTTGTGAGGGTTAGACCAAGTTTAAGATAAACCCTAAATTTCTAAGATTGAACCATGTTCATCAGAAATTTATCAACCACCAAGTTCGTATCGATAGGGTGCCGTTACCATTGCAAAATTGTGTGATATCTTGTTATTCCATTGGGAATAGGGGCATACAGGACCACCTCGTGATCTTTGATTGCATGTGCAAGAGTGTGTAGTTGAGAATATCCAAAGGGATTGATTATTGTTGCATTGGCAACATGGGTCATCCAAGTGAGAGGTCTCAGTGTATCACTAGTTACCACAAAATCCAGAAAATACCCACAAAAAGAGAGAGCTCATTGAGAAGATCGGGCCACCCCATATCACAGTTGAACCTATCGATTGCCGGGATGCAATGGTTTATGCAGCGTTGAAAAACTATGCAGGGGCGGTTCTGGAGACAAACTATGGAAGCAACCAAGGAAATTCTATAGATCCGAGAGATGCAGACAATGTATGAGCTTGTTTACCAGGAATTTTAGCTTGTCTTCACGACTTTGCTCATGTTCCTAGTTTTCTGAGTATTGTAAAAAAAATACAGTACATATTTTACTCAGATTGTTTAGAACACAAAACATCTTTAACCTTGCAAGTCAACATCTGGTAAGTACTATAGCTTGTAAGGCGCTACAGTGTGATCTTGCAGATCAACGTAAGTCCTCTCATAATCTTGATGTGGTTGAGACAGCTAGGTGTTGGGGGCTGTCAATGGTTAGTGGTTGTCATAGATGCAAGTATGGTAGAGAGCTTTATGCAAAGGTAAAATTAATATGGCGACTTTTTTTAAATACTCCCTCCGTCTTAAAATAAGTGTCGTTGAAACTAATATGTAACATCCCTGATTTTTGGAAAGTCCAAAAATCACTAAAAATTGAAACTTTTTGTTTTCATGTTATGCAAGTCACCAAAAACCAAATGAGATGCAAGAAACAAAAGAAAAAAATGCATGTTCTAATGTTTTGGAAATGAAAATCCAATATACCTCTATTCCATAAACCCTAAAGTCATTTCAAAATAAATATTTCTACATAAATAAAATAATTCTTCTTAAGCAAGCCCTTACACCAAACATGTTTTCAACCCAATTATGATCTTGAAAATATTTTTGATATATAAAAACTAGAGAATTGTTATCTCTAATATTTTTCTTCTTATCTCTAAAAAGGGTTTCACTATTATTGAAAACCCCAAAATAGATATAAGTTGGATCCTTATTTTCCAAGTGTTATGTCAATCAACAAAATAATATAGTGCTATAGAAATAAATTGTTTATGAAAACAAGTAATATTACTTTGAAAATAGTTTATGGCAACATTACTCAATTATTTATAACCCTTAATAAAGTTCTAGGTCTTAAAAGTATTTGAGGAGAATAAAATTATTAATAATAACCTTTAGTTGTTATTCCAAGTTTTAAACATAAAGGTGTGAAAATAAAATGCATTGCTTGATAATAACATAAAAGAGGGTTTTGGAAAACAATAACATGACTTGTAGTTTTATTCTAAATTTTATTGATCAACAATATTAAATATTTGATATGAACTAATTAAATAACATTAAGTTACTATTAGTAAATCCTTCATATCCTAAAATTATAAAATGTGAGAATGGTTTAAAAATGACTCTCCAAAAATAATATATGACATGTAAAATGTCTTTGAAATTTTATTTAGATAATAACATCAATTTATTATTTTCTAAATTTTAAAATGGCCTTAAAGTATTATTAGTGTTTTATTTATATTTCAAAATATAAAATTGTGAAAAACAAGATGAAATAACTTTCAAAATTATGTTTTTAACATTTATAATGTCACTAAAATTTAAATTTACCAATAACAATGTTTCATAAATTTTTAAATTAAAAATCACATTATGTGACTATTAAGGAATTATTCAAATTTCCAAAATTCAAAAATAAAATATGATGTTTTGTTTCCAAAAATGGTACTGTTAAAAAGTATTTGAAATTTCAAGAATTTAGAATTTTGTTTCATGTCATTTGGATACTTAAAACAGAAGTTATTAAAGATTTAAATAAACAGAAATTAAAAGAAAAATTTTGATGACGTCATCATGACGTAATCATCTTCAACCCTGGAAATGGCAAGAAACGCCCGATTTAATCCTCTTCAATTCACGCGATTAAAGCCCCACTTTAAACCTCCGTTTCCACCTCCTAAATACCCTCTCCCTCCTACCTATTTACCCTCTGTTTCCCAGCCTAATCGTGCCCCCCTTCCATAGTAATGCCTCGCCGGAGTTGCGCACGGTAGCCGTCAAAATTCGTCAACTCCGACGAAAGCTCAGGTCCTCGCTGCCTCCTTTTGGCCTCCTATGGTTACCCTCTCTATTGCGCACCCATATGATTTTTTTCCCGGGATTTTGTTGCAGTCGGGAGGCCGTATCGCGCTCACCGGAGCACCACCGGCGCCCGAGCCTCCACTGCCGTGTCGTGCGAGCATCCCAGGAAGCGGGAGGCATCCCCGTCACCACCATCGTGTTCGTTCAGCCGCTCTGCGCCTCCTCGACACCCTCGCGAGCCTCGAAGACCACCGGAGCAACGCCGTCGTCGACCACCCGAACCCAGCGCCACATTCCGGTCAGCCCCGCCGCCAGGTGAGCACCTCCTTGTCCCGACACCGTTGGATCTAGATCCGGTGGCCACGATTAGATCCCCCCTGCGAAGAGGTATCAGCCTATCACGGCGCGCCACGTTGCCTGCTCGTCAGCGCGCGTTAAGTTCCTTATACGTCGCTCGGTGCAGCACGTAGACGGC
Source organism: Alopecurus myosuroides (assembly GCA_028641055.1). Classification (NCBI taxonomy): domain Eukaryota; kingdom Viridiplantae; phylum Streptophyta; class Magnoliopsida; order Poales; family Poaceae; genus Alopecurus; species Alopecurus myosuroides. Next base: position 137,384 of record JAPCYS010002677.1, read on the forward strand.
CCAAGCCCAGTTGTTATCTGTCGCCCAGCGCAGCAAATAGCAGCCCATTTTCTGTTTTTCTTCCGGAATAGAAATTAAATAGTGAATTTTGCAGAAAAGCCCCTGCAACTTCAAATCATCATATCTTTTCAACCACTTAGCCAAATTTAGCAATCTTGGACTTTTTGGAAAGCCCTTGACATTTAGAAACTTTTGGCACTGTCCAAATTCAAATTTGGGAAACTTAAATTTGTTCAAATTCAAATATGTTTGTTTGTTAGGATGCTTGTTTATTTGGATTTGTGTTGTCAATGAATAGATTGTACGGAGAGCAACGATCTTTTGTGAAGAGAGTGTGATATCTTCACCAACTTCAACAAGGCAAGTAACACATCATCAACTACCCATTATTTTCTATATGCATTAGTTGATTTTGAGTAGCTTGCATGATAGGAAATTTTACTAAGTTATACTATGCTATGCTATTATCCTAGTAGTGTGTAGCCATCTCTTTTACCCTTGTTATTTTGATAGCCTTAGAACTTAGTAGATGCTATGCAAAATTACAAATTGTTTTACTAGATGTTGAGGAAAAATCCTAAGTATAACTAATGAATGAACCACCTGGGTGGAAGTGGTAAGACTGGGTTATGTTGAGTGTTTCCTCAGGGCCCTTATCTAAGGGTTATTCCACTTGAGGTTGTCACTTGCGGATGGCCACCCAGGAACAAAGAGATCACTATGTCCTTCTAAGTTTAGTAGCTTCCCGTGCAGCCTTTAGTCATATGGGCTATGTCTTGATCAACTAAGTTGAATGAGCTCACTAGGCTTACAAGCAGATGTAGCATAATTATAGGTGGAACGGGTAAGCCAAACGGTGGTGGAATTTCTTCTGAAAGATCTCGTCTCAATCTTCTCCTTTCCTTAATGCACTCAGGGTGTATAGGATGTTTGGGCTGATTTGAGTCTGAAGGTGAAAGTGCACAAACTCTGCAGAGTCAACAAACTAAGATCTTAGCCGTGTCCCCGGTATGGACAACTACGAGCAGCTGGACAAGGATTGACGGAAGAATCTCATCATCAATTTCAATAAGTAAAATTTTGACCAAGTGAACAGTATTGTGGTGCTTGGATCTTAATCCAATGTTGCCACCCTTTTGAAAAGAAAAGTTTGTTTTACAAAAGTGATAGGAGAAAAACTGGCTTTATGCAAACTTAGCCAAAACTCCACTCAGCCAAATAAGCATGTAGTATTAGTCTTGCCATTTATTCCACCATAGTGTTACTTGCCAATACATTAAATTGTATTGACTCCCTTGTGGCTGCATATTCCATATTGCAGATGTTTCTGAAGACGAGTGAGGATTTCGTTTAGGATCTCGAGACTATCGCCAACATGTTTTGCCTGTGGCACATGAAGAAGATGGGCTCAATGTTGTACTATGTTTTCCGCTGTATTTCTTTGTTTTCTGCTAGTCTTCTAAGACTATGCAAGTTGTAATACTATTTTGTAAAGACTGGATCATGCGATGTAATAGAATTTGATGCATTTGCATGATATTTCATTTTGTACTGTGGTGCTAGCAATTGATCCAGGGACTAGCACAATAACACAGGTATTCCATCTTTATTAAAAGTTGGGATGCTACATAATACTTGGATACATCCATCTAAACGACGCTTATTTTGAGACGGAGACGGTAGGTTGAATCGCCTGGTGAGATTCAACCTACTCCTAACGAGCGGTCTGGTCCCCCGCACTGCTCCCCCGTCCTTTGTAGTACCTAAGTAATACGGTGTACAAGCAAGGACTCGACTACGAGAACAGGCCATGAGCTGTGACGCTGCATATAGGCAATTGGTATATTTGCATGCCAGAGTTCATGGTGTCCGAGGAACTCGATTGTAGCTCAGGACTGGTTTTCTGTCTCAAGGTCTGGATTCACATCATTTGTTTGCTGCTCGGGAGATGAATCGCCCTGTAAGCAGCAAGGGAGATGAACCAGCATAAATAGTAATGCAACAAGGGCATAGGTGCAATAGCATCAGAAATCATGGGGTGTACAGCTCATCATACCATCTCAACATCTTTGGATTCATGACAGCAGTTGGGTTTTTCAGCAGTCTCAGGTACAGGCTCTGGAGATGCCAAGGAAGAATGCTGCATGCGTACAAGAAATAATCATTTTGAGCTACAGAAAGCTTGTACCTCTAGAGAATCAACAGAATCAGATGGTCACTTGCCTTTACAGATTGTGGGCTTTGTTCTTGATTGCTGCCAGTGTCAATGCTCGACTTACATTCTACATTTTCATTGGCTGCAGAAGAGATAAAAAAACATGTGATCCGGCAGCATACATATTTTGTAAATGAAGCATGCCATGGACACCTGAAATTTCAATGGGCAGTGGCAGATAAATGACTTGATAAATTTTTATGATGTTTTCTCTCCAAGGATATAAGTCGAGGAACGACTATGTGGTTGGAAACAACTTAGTCAACATCTTTGGCAGTCGATAAATAGAACTTACTACTTGGCTGAAAGGAAGTTTAGAAATTGTGAAAGGAAGTGCAGAATTACCAGAAAGTACATAACTTTTTCAGTTCACAGAGAAGAGTTGACTTGCATTCTAAGACGTCTTTAATAAGATTTGCCAGACTACTTTGTAAGGCGAATTTGATAGGGGGAGATCATTAAGAATAGACATTTTACCTGCTGCATCAGTTACCAGTATCAACCTATGTTCAGTGGGCGGATCACATTGACTACCTGGAATGCTATTTGTTTCAAAATCCAATATTAATGGCATGTAAGGCTATAATAAATACCATTCGCTTGTTGCAGATTCCAATTTTGAGGAACTTACCTTTCTGCTTGCTCCTTATTTGCACAATATTGTTTATCCTGACATTCAGGAACTGGCGAAGAACTTTTCACTTCCTAGTATATAATTAAGAGAAGTACGGAGTAGCTTAGAACTTCCAGGGCTGGTAACAAGAGATGCATAAATGAGTAAATGGCATTTCTGCCTTACCTCATGCCCAATGCTGCTAAACATGTCTTGAAATTTCTCTAGAGCAATTTCCATGTTGTGAAGCTCCTTCAGCATTGCCTGCATAAAGAACAGACAAAATCAATTTAAGTTTTCGGAGTTCTAGGGACAATTGAAAAGCCATAAACATCTTTAACAGAACGACCTGTTTATCTGAAGTCAACCTCTCAATGGTCTTGTCCTTCAGCAGCAGAGATTTCTTAAGGTAACAACGTTAATGGAAAAAAACACCAAGCTTGATGAGATCAAAAGAAAGTAAGAATGAATATGCACAATGCTTTCAATGTACCAAAAAGGATATTTCTTCTAGTTGGGGGTGAAATTTGTTGTTACGCTTCTCTGCGTCAAGTTGTTCCTTCAATTCATATATGATCCTCGCCCTATTTCGAAGTTCAAGCTGATAACTAGTAATTTTATCTCCCAAGAAATTAAGTTTCTCTGCAGAAATGATATACCAGAATGAGAACAGATTACACAAAGATTCTCCATACACATGGTAACCATTATCATTACAAGATCACAATCTGAAACTGAAGCCATATTGGAAGAAGCCACCATACCAACAAAATCTTTCTCGAGTACAGAAATCCTTTGGACCTTGCCCTTCAATTCAGAGACTGAAATAGTAACATAAGGGACATTAATGCATAAGTATTGCACTTGATTGGTCAAACTATATTAATAATGATGAATATCCATTTGCATTCATACCTACATTTTCCTTCTCACCAACTAGACGTTCCATATCACCTAGTACTTGCGTTACCGCAGCAACTTCCTTTCCTACGGAATTAAACAAAGCCAGATGCGAGTTCAGCTTCTCTGAAACTACAGCAATCTGTTTATCCTTCATCTGGATGGTCCATTGCATAGAACAAGCAGAGTCCTGCCTATCGAAAGTCAAATATCAGTTCGCCTCCATAAGCAGTACAGAACTCAAGCCTAAAATCTTCATACAGAAAAAATTAATGTGGCATCCAGAAATTGAAATGGTATTACATCTACAGAAGTATATGCATGGTAGAAATGTAAACGCCGGAATGAGACGGTAGATTATACGCAATGTACACAAGAGTAGATTGTGGCCGCTCACAAAAGGAAAGCTGTAAATCTACTACCTTATTAACCTCCTATGATTTACCCATATACTTGATGGTGGTACAAGAAATCATAAGATAGATATCTGAAAGGAGCCTTGCACAAATATGTGACTATTACAGAGACATAGAGTTCACAAGAGTTTACTTCTGAGAGAAGACAATAGAACAAATTCGACTTGGCAGTAACAATAGCCGAAATGAAGGGGGGGAATTCAGAGGGCGACACATGCCTCATATTGCTTCATGAATGCCTCCCTTGACTGAAGCAGCCTCTCCATGTTTTCTTTCAGATCCTTTTCGTTTGTCTCCAGCTGCTCATTTTCACTTTCAAGGCACTTGACCTGTACAGTAAAAAAAACAATTGCAACGACTCTCAGCTCGACAGACACTTGGCACATTCAAGGGGAATATTTGTGAATTCTCTACAATTGCATTTCCAGAAACCTATAATACAAACGAATTCTCTACAATTTTGCATCATGGATTAAAAAAAACAGGGTTGCTTATGTCTAAACAGCTAATCACAGGATACCCTATCTAAATCGTGAGACATGCTGTATAGTTTAAGTGGCCTCAAACTACAACAACAGTGTGCAGACACCATCCATGCGGTTGTTAGAGGCGGGCGAAAGAGCAATTCCAATACATGTGACGGCGACAGCTACTGGCTAGGCCAAAGTGGGGGAAACGGGGGCACGAACTCTGGACTCAAGCCTCCGCAGCGCGTCGTCCCGCGCCGCCACCTCCGTCCGCAGCTCCCGCGCCACCCGCCGGTGCTCCTCCTCCGCCTCCTTCCACCTCTGCACCATCCAGCACATTCCCGCCCAAAAACCATGTCAGAAAAACATCCCTCCAAAACCCTAAAAATTCCAGCACCGATCGAAGCGGGGCCGAGACCTGGCTGGATGCGTGGAACTCCTCGCGCGCGGCCCGCTCCCGCTCCTGCGAAGGGAAAGGAAGGAGGGAGAAGGAAAGGAAGATGAATGGCGCATCAGGAAACTGGGAGGCTCTGGAAGCTTCTAGAGAGCAGTTCGGTGACTCACACGGGTGATGCGGAGATCGGAGACGAGGGCGAGGAGCTGCAGCTGCAGCTGCGACAGCGCCGCCGCCTCCGCCTCCATCGCGCCAACGTTGCGTTTGCCTTCCGCTCGTCTTTACTCTGGTCTGCTGATCCAACGATGCTAGGCTTGTGAAAGGGCTCATTCAGGTTGTCGTAGCTGGCCAAACGGCCGTTTTTCGCATGCCGGCCGACAAGTGTGCCCGACATGGGTCAGGCCCGGCACTCGACTAAACGAGCCAAGCTTGTCCGTCAAGGTAAAGCCCATAGACAATGTTTTTTTTTGCAGAGTGCTAGGTGTCCCCCGGAGCCCCGGCATGCAGGAGCTAACGCGTATCCAAATCCCGCAAATGTTTCTATGAAGCGAAATTTTTTCATTGTAATAAGACTCTGGATTATTGTATCATGTTAGATTTCCTTCCAAATCCTCCAAATGCTTCTATAAAGCAAAAAAAATATTTCGTTTGAAATAAGATTTTTGTGTTAACATACCGTTTCCTATTCCCTCCCAAAATCCCTACAAATGCTAAGTGAAGCAAAAAAAAAGTTTCATTCATAGGAAAAATAAAATATATTTTAGCATCATTCCAGCAAGCTTTTCCCGTTGTGGGTTAAAAAGGCATAAAAATCATTTGTTTACCCAAAAGGATTTATTGTTTATGGGGGAGATACCTCTAGTAAAGTTATGACCCCTAGTTCATTCTTTTATATTTTTTCACAACATCGTTTACTTGTTTTTCACCATTACTTACGTGTTGGCCCGTTTGTAATTTTGTTGTCATTTCCCACTTCTTTCACACGTTGTGTTTAATTCTCGTAACTAGCAAAATAGGGAGCTTGTAAACCTTTCCGTATGTTGGGGACAAGTTAGTTTTGTGTTTTATGTGCGGGTGACATTAACTTTGTGGAGGACATAGTACTTTTACTGGTTTGATAAACATTGTTTCTTAACCGAGGAAATTTCTGGTTGTTGTCTACATCATTGAAAGATCAATAATGTAATCTAGACGAGGGTGAAGAAGCGGTTTAAAACTAAGGTGTCGAATCCCTGACTCAACAAATCCCTTCGGTGAACCTATCGGGTTTCGATTAGGAGAACCCATGAGCGCTGGTGGAATCGTCGGCTAGACAGAGGGCGAGATTTACCCAGGTTCGGGGCCCTCGTAGAGGTAAAACCCTTACTCCTGCCTCTGTCGATCTGTATTGATGATTAGATCGGTTACAATGGTGGTGCTCGAATCGAGGGTAAGATCTCGAGTTCAAGGCTTTTGGTCGTGCGGTATTGCTTGGTCCTCTTCCGGGGGCTCTCCTGGCCTTATATAGATGGCCAGGTCTCGAATCCTACCCGGAGAGGACTCGAACTCTAACTAGGTCGGTTACATGTTTCCTAGCTTAACCCGCAAGTTAGTGCGGGTGGGCTTCAAGTGGGCCTTCTGGAGTATTCCAAGGGCTCCTCTTCTTGGGCCTTAACCTTGAGCCTGAGAGGGGGTGTCCTTATTCGCAGGGTCCAGGATCCATATCTTCGTCAGTAGCCCCCGAGCGTTTGCTCGAGTGGGATTCTTTTAGTCGAGTAGACGGTCAAACTTTTATTGGTCTTCCTTTCTTATGGATAACCAGCTTGGTTGTTTTCTGTTTAAAGGGTGTGTTCCCTGTGCAACGAGTCTTCATGCTCGAGTATCGAGCAACATAGGTGCCTGTTTTTGCGGCTTTTATCGCAGAAGGATGTGGCACAGTAGCTTGGCTCTCCCGAGAGATCACGGCCAATTAATTGCGACTAGGGCAAAAACATTCCTGGCCTACACAGATTCGAGACCTCCGACTCGAACCCGATAAGGTGATTGTTGCGACTGGGCCGTTGTGGTCTTATCGAGTCGAATTTAACCTATGGGGGTACCCGGCGCGTCCGCTAGGATTTTTCTTCGTGTTGTTGACACGGAATCATACCGGAGGACGCAGCTTTTGAGTGCGATTCCAGGCCCTTAAGAGAGATCTTTTTGGGTCTTACCTTCATATTCGAAGAATATGGCATCCGGATGTGCCTAGTCGGCTGAACAATCCAGATTTTTATGATGTAAAAATATCATGTGTGAAAAGAGGTAGGTTCTTTCTACCCGAGTGATTGTTTGAGTTTCAATCGAAAGAATTTTCGTGCTGAGGAAAGTCATGCCCATATGAAAGAGTTTTCATGTTTGGAATGTCGTGCACGTACGAAAGAGTTTTCGTGTATAGGGTATTTCTCTCTTGTTTTAAAGAGGTCTTGCTCCATGATTTGTTCTCAAAAGAATTTCCTTTATTCGAAGGAGTTTCGTACGAAGTTATTTTCGTGTTTGAATTTTCCATTCGAAGATTCTTGAGTTTGATGATGCGTGCCATGACGTCATGGCGCACTTTTCTCCTCCCGATGGGACGTGACGGAGTGGTAGCAGATGGGCTGGCCCACCTAGTCAGCTTTTTGACCGGGAAACGAGACGCCGCTCCCGGTTTTTACGCGAACCGTGCAATAAATGTGCGCGATCTTCTGTTAAGATCGTGGCAGGGAACAGCGTTCACCGTCTCTTCGTTTCATTGTCACACGTGGTGGCTGCGATAAGCGCCACGTAGCGCATCGAATGGCTGGGACTGATCCGCTCCGTGTATAAGTACGGTACTTAGCGCTGCGGTAAAACTTTCCCAGCCTTCGTCTTCAATCCATCTCCTTCCTCGCGCTCATCTTCCTCCTCGTGCTCAAGCTCGCGCTGTCAGCCATGGCTGGAGGCAAAAGACGTGGCGCTGCCACTTCCGCATCCGGAGAAGCCTTCGTGCAACCTGCGCCCCGTGCTGGCGACTGGCGTTCGCCCAACACCACCGCGAAGAGAATCAAAGAGATGCAGCGGGAGGGGCTGCTGCCGGCGGAAGCTGAGAAGCGGGTGCGCCTCGGGAAGAAAGAAGAGGTACCAAACCCGCAGTCGAACGAGCGCGTGGTCTTTGCGGACCATGTGTCTCGGGGTCTCTCCTTCCCTCTTCATCCTTTCCTAGTCGGGTTGCTGTATGTCTATGACATACAGATTCACGATCTTCCTCCGAACACGGTGCAGCACATATCCTTCTTCATCGTGTTCTGCGAATGCTTCCTTGGCATTCGCCCACATTGGGCGCTCTGGAAGGCCCTCTTCAAAGTTCGGATCTTCCGCGAGAAATCGCGGGTAGACTCCGAGCCTGGCGAGCCGCTACGCACGGGTGGCTTCGGGATCCAAGCGCGACTGGAGAGCAGCTACTTTAGCATGCACTTCATCGACTCCGCCCAAGGCTGGCGGAAAAAATGGTTTTACGTCATCGACAACAGCTCGGGTGGGATCGTAGAATTCCACCCGTTCGCTGTTTTGAAGAGGCGGAAGTCCTGGGCGCACAAGCTGTCAGCCGAAGAAACTTAGGTCGTTACACCCCTACTCGCAAGGGTGTCCGCTCTCCGGGATCAAACTGCTGGAGTTGTGCTCAACGGGCTGCACCTGGCGAGTATTTTTCTGAAGCGCAGGATCCAACCTCTGCAGCAAAGGCCTTCCACCATGTGGGAATACCAAGGCTCTGAGGATCCCAGCCGAGTGAGCCGCGAGGAGGTTTCGAACGTTGAGTTCGAGAAGAAAATCGCGGCTATCACTAGCTTGAAGGTGGGAGAGAAGTTCCCCGACTGCACAGTCGAAGCCTTCGACGCTTCGAGACCTCCACCAGCCGCGGTTAGTTTACCCTTCTTGTCTTCTATTATTTTCTTCCTTGCTCTGAGCTTTAGTCGATTGAATTTTTTCTTGCCTTCTTCTGTCTTCTTTGTAGAGTCTAGCAGTGGCGAACTGCTACCCGCCAGTTGCGGGAGAGGACGCCTCGGAGTTATTGGCGAGTCGCCTGGACGGCCTAGCCGATACCAGTGTCGCCGATGCTTCTTCAAGCACCGAGCACGATTCTTCGGATGGTGCTGAGGGCTCGAATGGCGGCATCCATCACCCTAAGCGTCGTCGGGTGGATGATAACGAGGCTACTTCCAAGGATAACTCCTTGGAGGAATCGCCTGGGAAGGCTCCTATCTCCGCGACTCCACTTCGCTCACTCGCCCCTTCTCCTTCATTCCCAGTAATCGCAACTGCTTGGAACGCGGATTTAATGGATGAAGATGAAGACGATGAGTAAGTTCTTCTCCTCGTTCTTAGTCGAACATTTTTCTTTGCACCTATGTTGATGCTTTGTTTTTTTTTTTGCAGTCTGCAAGCCATCAGTCCTCGCAGGTACTTCTTCATCCTCTCCTTAGAGCAGGAGCTGCGGGTGAGACTCCCACTGCTGGCACCGTCCATAATTCTCCCAGCGCAACCCCCAATGCGGCGACTGTGGAACGTGAAGCTCCTAGCTTTGCCGCCAGGACTTCAGCTTCGAAAGAGGTGACGGACAGCTCCGCAGATCCCCTCTCCCGCGCCACAGGCCAGGTAAACTTTGTCATTTGTCATGATATTTTTATCGTGAGCACGACAGTGCTCCCGATGGGAGTAGCCCCCGAGGTTGTAGTCGATCGCGTGCGATCGGATACAGGCTCAAAGTCTTGTCTTTTTCTTCTTCTTGATTTTATCGGGTGCACGGCAGTGCTCCCGATGGGAGTAGCCCCCGAGGCTGTAGTCGATTGAATTCAATCGGGTACAGGCTCCAGTTTATATCTTCTAATTCTTCTACCTCTGTACTTTTGTAGTCGCTTGTTGACTCTCTTGCGGCGATTGGCCGCCGTGTTGTTCTTGCCGAGTTGGAATGTGAGTCTCTTCGATCAGACCGCAGTCGACTCCGCACCGAGAACGAGCTTCTTAAGAGTAAGTCTTATCATCTTCTCTTATTCCTATTCTTTCATCAATTCTTGATTTCTGACAAGTGTCACTGTGCAGCTCGACTCGAATTTTTGGAGTCCGAGAAAGACAGTCTCTCTGAGCGGGTAACCAGTCAGGAGGCTGATCTGGCGGCTATCCGACAAGAACTGGAGGCCTCCCGCATGCGATCGGAGGATCTTGAAAGGCAACTCGCGGATGCGCGGAAAGCTCTAAAGGATCAAGAGGATGCTGGCAATAAGGCCGATGTTGACCTTGTCACGTTCTCGTCCCCTTGAGCGCGTCTCGCAGGTAAGTGATTTAGGCTCTCGCGATTTCATCTTTTATCCCGCTGAACTTGACAAGTCTTGACATTCTTTTCTTTTGCAGGTCTTCTGGATGTTCCTCTGGAGATCCCTGGGATCCAGCGGGTATACGTGCTAACCGACACTCTTGCTCAACTCAAGAGGCACGCCGAAGGAGTTTTCTCCTTGATTGGCGATGCCACTCACGTGTTGACGCAACTGCACGGTCGCTTCCTCGCCAACGCTGCACCTCCATCCGCGCTAGACGACTTGCTAAAGATCTTTTCGAAGAGCAATCTCTTGGATGCCTACGCGGTCGCCCAGTCGGAGTCTGGCGCAAATACTGTGATCCAGTTCGCGCTGGCGCATGGAGTCAACGGTTTGGAGGAGGCCTACTCGGCTCTTCCAGTCGACCCCTCCACGGGCAAAAAGGTACGGCTCTCTCGTTTTGGCGAGCAAGCCGCCATCCTTGCTCGGAAGCTGTCTGAGCTATTTGCTCGACTCAAAGGAGGGGCGACTGCCGCTAGCGGGAGCACCACTGTAGCTTCGTAGTCTTGTTTTTCTTTTCCCTTTTGAATGTAATGAACCTTGGGATGTATTCCCGTATTTTCATTGTCTTTAATCGAAATGTTCGTCTGGAAATTACTTCTTGTAGTTTGTGTATTCTCTCCCGATGGGAGTAGCCCCCGAGCACTCGTCAAATGTGCGACTAGAGATACTTCGAATAGGGCGTCTTACTTCTTTCCTTGTACTCTTCCAGGCTACTGGGTTTGTCGCAGAATCTTCAGGTGGACGTGCTACTCCAGTAAATCCCCTTGTCGCCGCTGTTGGGACCTACGCGGTTCTTCGTGATAGAGTCCAGGAAGGTGAGCGCAAGCTGAAAGCGCGTAGCGATGTGCAGAAACTGGCGACTGAACGCGAACAGTTTCTGATGGATGAGTTAGCTTCGGTTGCGAGGTATTTGCTGTGTAAGTAATACAGCCCCGTGTCTTCTTTTGTCTTGTGTCCTTAGCTGATTAAGCATGTTTGCTTTTCAGTTGTTAAACCGGATGACAGAAAAGAAAAGCAGTGGGTGGAAAACCACATTCTTCAAGAGGCTGGGCGCTCAAATCCTCATGCGAACAATTTCTGGTCTGATCGCAGTCGAGGATTCGTGATGGCCACCTTGAAGTTCCGTGTCATCCAGGCGAGAATTCTCGTGAGTTCTTTTCACGAGGTCTTGGTCGCGATGAACACTGCTTTCTACCCACTCGAAAGGGGTCCCGAAGACTGGAGCCATCTTCTTAGGTTGTTCGGACGTGAGGGAGAGGTTCGCGCGTGTGTGCGCAATCAGATGACTTGCGGCGCGGTTGTAGCTCTATCCTTTGTCCGGATATGGCATCCTGAAATAAATGTTAACTCCGTAGCTAGGCTCCCAGATGGTCCAATCGATGATATTTCACCCTACTATGATGTTGTTCGTCCTGCAGCAGAGAAAATCATACGACTGACCTCTGAGGAAATAGATAGAGTGTTAGCGACTGAGAATGCTCAGCGCTTTGATTGATTGTCGGATGTGCACATCCTGTAATTTTGTATAGTTTGTAAAAGTTGTAAGGTGTGTAACCTTGTATGTATGATTTTTCCTGTGATGCTTATTGTAGGTGTAGCCCCCGTGTGTTTATGGGGTGTGTACCTGTAACTATTTAGCATGTAATAAATAGGAGTCTTCGAGTTTATTTGTATATTGCAATGACTGAGAAGTCATGTATTCGAGCTACAAGAGTGGCTAGTATAGCCTTATTTGTTATGATAACAAGTAAACCTAGGGATAAAATTTGCGGAGGTGGGCGATATTCCAAGGATTGGAATAGATTCCTCCAGTCGGTGGATTCTTCAGCCTGTAGGCTCCGCCTGGGATGACTTCGTGTATGATGAAGGGTCCTTCCCAGGGTGGCTCGAGCTTGTGTCCTTCCTTCTGCTTGAGCCGCAGCACTAGATCTCCAACCGCGAATGCTCTGTGGCGTATGCGGCGACTGTGATAGTTTCGCAGTGATTGCTGATATACTACGGATCTTGCGCGAGCGCGATCTGCCGAGTGCATCCATATCTTCCGCGAGTGCCTTGTTGGAGGTTTCTTCGCTGTAAGCCACAACTCGTGGGGCGCTGAATCTAACATCCTCGGGAAGGACTGCTTCTGCCCCGTATACCATGAAAAATGGTGTGTATTTTGTGGATCGGTTTGGAGTTGTGCGGAGGCTCCGTAGTACGGAGGGTAGCTCTTCTGCCCAATGTCCTGCTGCGGGGTGTAGAACGATCGAGTAGGCGTTTCTTTTTATAAACTAAGTCGTTGGATCTTTCGACTTGTCCGTTCGTTTGCGGTTGGGCAACTGAAGCAAACTTGAAGTTGATGCCTTTTCCTCCGCAGAACTGTTGCGTTTCCTTTGCTGTGAAGTTTGTACCATTGTCTGTAATAATGTCGTGTGGCACACCAAATCTGCATACAATGGAGTCGAGGAACTTGACGGCGCATTGGGCGCTAGCCGAAGTTACTGGCATGGCCTCGATCCATTTAGTGAACTTGTCGACTGCGACCAGCAAGTGTATATACCCGCCCGGCGTGGACTTGCGTAGTGGTCCAACCATGTCCAGCCCCCATTGTGCGAAGGTCCAGGCAATGGGTATCATGTGCAAATCCGTAGCAGGTGCATGTGGTCTTGGTGCGAATCGCTGGCAAGCATCGCATCGTTCGACCAGGTCCTTTGCATCGGTAGCTGCTGTTAGCCAGTAGAATCCTGCTCGGAAGGCCTTTCCCATGATTGTTTTCCAGCTAGCATGATGTCCGCAGTCTCCTTGGTGGATGTCCTGGAGTAATTCTTTGCCATCTTCGGGTGCGATGCAGCGCTGAAGTATACCCGAGATGCTTTGCTTGTATAATTCTCCGTTGACTACCCGAAAGGATTTTTTGCGTCTCATTATTTGTCGAGCCTCGCGTGGATCGGCCGGGAGCTGTCTGTTGGTCAGGTAGTCGAGATAGTTCTGCGTCCAGACTGGCTCGACCAGAAAAACCTGTCGTGATATGTTATGGGTAACCTCGATAATGGCGACTTGCGGGCTGACCTCTGTGTCTGGCACTGCGGGTGTTCCTGCAGCTTTCTTGACTTTGACCGATCGCTTGATCATCTGTTCGAAATATATTCCTGGCGGTATGGGTGTATTTGTGGAACCCATGTTTGCCAGTCTATCTGCTTCTTCATTGCTGGATCTTGCAATGTGCTTCAGCTCGCACCCTTTGAAACTTCCTTCGAGTAGATTGTACATGTCGCGATACGCGACCATGTTTTCAGCAATTGTGTCACATTCTTTCATTGTTTGCTGCACAATGAGATTGGAGTCGCCGTAAATCATTAATCGGGTAGCTCCACAGGCGACTGTCATCTTCATCCCATGCAACAGGGCTTCATATTCTGCGTCGTTGTTCGATGCTGGATCATCTGGTGGAAAGTCCAATCGTAGGACGTATTGCAGCTTGTCTCCCCGAGGCGATATGAGGACAATTCCAGCTCCTGGTCCTTCGTTTCTTTTGGACCCGTCAAAGTACATTATCCAATTGCTCGTGTACTCAGGTGGTCCGGGTGTTTGTAGTTCTGTCCATTCGCTTAGGAATTCCACGAGTACCTGGGATTTGATTGCGTTGCGTCCTGCATAGGTGATGTCCCAGGCGCCCAACTCGACGCTCCATTTTGCTATTCTTCCGGATGCCATAGGGTTGTTCATGATTGTCCCGAGTGACGCATCATTAACCACTGTGATGGCGTGTTCGTGGAAATAGTGCTTGAGCTTTCGGGCTGTAAGAACAACTCCATATGCGAGCTTCTGGTAATGAGGGTATCGTTGCTTGCATGGCGAGAACACTTCATGATGTAATAGATTTGTCGTTGGACTCCGTACGCTTTGCCTTCCTCAGGTCGCTCGACCACGATTGTTGTGCTGATGACCTGGTTTGTGGCGGCTAGGTATAAGTAAAGTGGCTCCCTTTCTTGCGGTGTTGCAAGGACGCGCCTGCTTTGCAACGATCGCTTTAAGTCTGCGAACGCTTGCTTAGCTTCTGGTGTCCACTCGAATTTGTCCGTCTTCTTCAACAACTTGTAGAAGGGTAACGCTTGCTCTCCCAATCGTGCGATGAACCTGCTTAGGGCGGCTAGTCGCCCCGCAAGCTGTTGGACTCCGCGTAGATTGGTTGGTTCCTTCATGGTCAAGATGGCTTGTATTTTCTCCGGGTTGGTTTCAATGCCTCTGGCGGATACCAGGTACCCGAGAAGTTTTCCTGCGGGAACGCCAAAGACGCATTTGGTCGGATTGAGCTTGATCCGATATGCATTAAGGGCGTCGAATGTTTCTCTAATGTCCTCGAGGAGTGTGTCCTGAACTCGAGTCTTGATGACAATGTCGTCAACGTACACCTGCACGTTCTTGCCAATGAGTTTGGCGAGGCATCTTTGCATGCAGCGCTGATATGTTGCGCCTGCGTTCTTCAGCCCGAAGGGCATTGTCGTGTAGCAGTAGACACCGTGAGGTGTGATGAATGCTGTCTTTTCTTCGTCTTCCCTTTTCATCCGGATCTGATTATATCCCGAATAGGCGTCCAGGAAGGAGAGACGTTGGCAGCCTGCCGTAGAGTCCACGATCTGGTCGATTCGTGGGAGAGGAAAATTGTCCTTGGGGCAATGCTTGTTTAACGACGTGTAGTCGATGCACACCCGAAGGATATCCGTGTTCTTTTTGGGGACCAACACCGGGTTTGCCAACCAGGTGGATATCTTGATCTCCCTGATGAATTTCGCAGCTAGCAATCTGTTTACTTCTTCTCCAAGCGCCTTCTGCTTGGGTTCTGAAAATCGTCGAGTCGTCTGTTTGATGGGTTTAGCATCAGGAAAGACTTCGAGTGAGTGCTCGGCAAACTCCCTGGGTATTCCTGGCATATCTGAGGGCTGCCAGGCGAAAATTTCCCAGTACTCACGGAGGAGTTTGACGAGCTCGCCTTCCTATGCTTGCGAGAGGGTTGTTGAGACCATCGCTGTCTTCGCAGAATTTGTCGGGTGCACTTGATGCTTTTGGGTGTCGTTGTTGGCGCTAAACTCCAGTTCAGGCGCGTTTTTCTTCGTGAGGGGCATCACGGAGTGGTCCGTGGTCTTTGCCAGCTCTTGAAGTTCTTCTTGCATCCCGAAAGACTTTGCGATCTCATTGAATTCAATGTCGCACTTGTTGGATTTCTGAAAGTCTCCGTCGATGGTGATTACGCCGTATTCTCCAGGTAATTTGAGCTTCAGGTATGCGTAGTGTGGTACTGCCATGAATCTGGCGAACGTTGTTCGGCCCAGAATGGCGTGGTACTGTGAGGGCTAGTCGACGACTTCGAAGTCGAGGAACTCTCTTCTGTAGTTGCTCTGAGTGCCCAGCACGACTTCTAAGTTGATTGTTCCGAGTGGACGGATTGCATTGCCCGGAACTATCCCGTGGAAGGATGTTTCTGATTCCGGGAGGCCATCCAAGTTCTTGTTCATCCGATGGAGTGTATCCGCGTAGATAATGTTGAGGCCACTGCCACCATCCATGAATACGCGGGCTAAGTCGTAGTTGCCAATTTGTGCTTGGATGACGAGGGCGGCGTGTCCTGGTCGATAGACTCGTGGTGGGTGATCTTTCATCGAGAACGTGATTGGCCGGTCTGCCATCTTCAAGTACTCGGTCTTCGTTGGCGGTGTCTGCACTGCCATGCACAATTGCCTTGTGTTAGTCTTTTGAGCTCTGCGAGAGGGGCATACCTTCTGGATCATCGCGAGTTGTCCTGCCGGGTTCGGGTACACATTGGCTCCGGCGTTCTGCGGCTGTGGTGCAGTCAGTGCGGCTAGCGCCATGTTTGGATTTGCTGGTGGAGGTGGGGGTTGTGGCGGCTGGAATCCTGGGTGCCCTCCCCCTGGAAGCGACGGGTAATTTTGAGTGGAGGTGGATCTTTTCCTTGCGAGTGCATCCGAGATGTCAAGAAACTTTCGGCAATCCTTAAGAAGGTGTGTTGCCTTAGTTTTGCCCGTACGCTTATCTGTGAATAGATGTAGCGAGCAATATGCATCGAGGTCTTCCTCGGGGGATTTTTCTTCAGCCTTTGGTCTCCACTCGCGATTTCCACGGCGACCAGAGTCGCGACTTCGCGTGAATTCCGCTGCGACCAATTCCTCTCTATCCTCATGATCGTAGTATTTTCTTCTTTTTCTTCGGCCATGACGGCCGTCTTCGTGTGCGGGCGATGATGCTCTTTCATTGCGCACCGCATCTTCTCCGTTAGCCCATTTTTCGGCTATGATCATTAGCTCCCCAATAGTTTTAGGTGTAGCTCTGCCTAGCTCCTCTCGAAAAGCAGTTCTTCTGGCGCCCTTTGCGAAGGATTCAATCGCTACTTCTTCCGAGATGGTTCCTGCGGTGTTCCTGAGCGTGGTCCATCGTTGGATATATTCGCGGGTAGATTCGCCGCTTTTTTGCTTGCAAGCTCGCAGTTCTTCGATCGTGGTCGGCCTCTTGTAGGTCGACTGGAAGTTTTTGCAGAAGTCGTGGTGCAAGTCATCCCACGATGCGTAGTAAGATCTTGGTCTCATTTCCAGCCAACTGCGGGCTGCGCCTACGAGGTGCAAATTGAGGTATTGCATGGCCGTGTTCTTGTTCCCACGTTGGCATTTTACTGCCGTGAGGTAATCGCTTAACCATTGAGAAGGCTCGAGTGAGCCGTCGTACTTAGTCACTTCCGTGATGAGCTTGAATCTTTGGGGTAGAGGCGCCTCGCGGATGCTGTGAGCGAAGCAGAGCGCACCGCAGGTCTCGTCATCCGAAGAGCCGGATGACGATCGGTCGCGATATCGTGATGCCCTTGCCTTGTCCACCTTGTTTTGTGCGATGTCAGATCGCGCGTCACGTCCCGGCTGGTCGCGGTCAGCGTCCTTCCGCGGTTCCTTGCTTCGTTTTCACGAACGGCTGCTGTGGTGTCGCGAACTTTTGTCTCTCGGGCTGCCTTCGCTACTGCTCCGACTGTCACCGCGGCGTCGGGCTTCTTTTCCTCGACCACGCCGTGGCGACTTGTCTTTTCTCGGCGAAGAGCTTCTGTGCCTGCGGGGCGTTTTTTTATCTTTCTCCCTTTCCTTTTCCTGCCGCTCCTTCTCCAGCTGTTCTTCAGCCTTCTTGCGGTCGTGGGAGGCGAGCCTTGCGG
Source organism: Alopecurus myosuroides (assembly GCA_028641055.1). Classification (NCBI taxonomy): domain Eukaryota; kingdom Viridiplantae; phylum Streptophyta; class Magnoliopsida; order Poales; family Poaceae; genus Alopecurus; species Alopecurus myosuroides. The sequence continues at coordinate 154,920 of JAPCYS010002677.1, forward strand.
CTGACAACCCTAGACCTTTACGTATTTGCTTGTATTTCTCTGCCCGAGGGTCACCTTCCGTCGGTTGGTTATCTGCATATAGGTTGCCGCGGCTAGAACCGCAGCAGCGGGAGTTTGCGGGTACACGTTGCCGTCGTCGTCGACCCTCATGAAAGAAGGTGCGGCTGACCTGCTGGTCCCGGCTATGGACTCGTAGTCTCTGGATGACGACGCGTGTCCCTTCCTCGATGGTCGGGTGCCGACCGAAGGTGCGAGGGACAGTTCGGCTCGTCGTAGGCTCGATTTGTCCGCCGCTCTTCTGCGACGGGCCAGGTCTGCTCGAGCGTCTTTGATGGTTGATGCTGCTCTCACTAGATGATAGTGGTAGGCGGTTAGATCTTCATGTGGCGCTCCCGCCGCGGGTGGCTTACTTGTTCGCATGGCCTCCTTGGCTCGGTTCCAAGCCTCCCGCGAGACGCCGATTATGTTGCGCTCCGTTGCGCTGAGTTCAGTTTTTGGAGGCTGTTCCGATCCTGCCATGCAGACTTGGGCCAGTCGTGGCCCGTGCGTCCTAGGTGTAGATTGGAGAGCTCTTTGTACCCGAGATGGTTCCTCTGTCGAGAGGGTATGATAGTCGTTTGTGTTGAAGCGGATGGATTCGCCACTTTTCTCCAGAGGGAAGCGCGAGTCGACGGCTCCAGATTCAGATTCCGATTCATCCGAGAAGTGGAGGATTCCGTCCCTGTTTGTCACGAACTTGAGGCTTTCGAACGTCAAGGTGACGCTCTTCTCCATATCTTCGAATACCAGGCGCGATTCCGGCGAGTGAGGCGTGACCACGACAGATCCGATCCGTATAGGATTGTTCGGAGCCGTAGTCGATGGTTTCCAACGGGAGTCGGTTGTCGATGAAGCCGAAGATGCCGGTGATCCAGCGTCCGCCGTTCCCACAGACGGCGCCAATTGTCGAATCCCTGACTCAACAAATCCCTTCGGTGAACCTATCGGGTTTCGATTAGGAGAACCCATGAGCGCTGGTGGAATCGTCGGCTAGACAGGGGGCGAGATTTACCCAGGTTCGGGGCCCTCGTAGAGGTAAACCCCTTACTCATGCCTCTGTCGATCTGTATTGATGATTAGATCGGTTACAATGGTGGTGCTCGAATCGAGGGTAAGATCTCGAGTTCAAGGCTTTTGGTCGTGCGGTATTGCTTGGTCCTCTTCCGGGGGGCTCTCCTGGCCTTATATAGATGGCCAGGTCTCGAATCCTACCCGGAGAGGACTCGAACTCTAACTAGGTCGGTTACATGTTTCCTAACTTAACCCGCAAGTTAGTGCGGGTGGGCTTCACGTGGGCCTTCTGGAGTATTCCAAGGGCTCCTCTTCTTGGGCCTTAACCTTGGGCCTGATACGGAATAAAACTAACGTTTAATTTATCAAACCACGTACCTAAAAAGGCTAGGTTCAGCTATGTGCACCAACAAATTATGTTAAACAAGACAATAAAACATGTGATAACAAGATAGAGTACATTAGTTAGGCAGGAACGCTCCTAACCGGGTGACCGTGCCCACGGTCAGACCTCACAGCGCACGCGTCTTGCCTAGGGCTGAAGCTCAGTGACGCATCGGAGACACTAGGATGACCTGTTCGAAAATTTACCGGGCCACCAATCACCCGTAAACTAGCTCAGCCCTTAGTTAGGTTAGTTAGGCTAGGTTGTAGTAATTGATTCAGTACGATGGTAAAATCACTATCATTAGGTAAACCCCATGACATGTAGTATCAGACATGATTTGTTAAGTACCTGTACTACCACTTCAATCCCAAGTGGCAAAGCGATTTGGTATTACAGTAGTCGAAAAAAAAATTGGAACTAAAAATATCTACTCCGACCACAAAACAGGTTTCACTCGCCCACCGTGGGGCTCGAACCCACGACCACAAGGTTAAGAGCCTTGCGCTCTACCAACTGAGCTAGACGGGCTAGAGTGAAATACATAATTCGAAATCTTACAAGTTACCATATGCAACTCGCAATTTTCTTTTTAGCTCCCAGCAACGCCTGGAAGAACAAAGAGCGCAGCTGGAAAAACTTGTGCAGCTTGTTCAAGAAAGTAGTACTGATACTTTGTGTAAGCACTGCGAACATCACACCAGATCAGCATCGTTACCTAACACAAGCCAAATAGCCAAATAACCGACTGAGAAAATAGTTCCCAGAACCACCAACAACTAGGCTAACCAGTAACCATAACAGTTTTCTGGTACTGCTCATCCTACAAAATTTTACAGAAATTATACACAGGGCGCTCCAAGAAGAAAGCCGTGACTGTATGTACAAAAGGGGCCAGGGATGGTTAAATGCTACGGGGCAAACTACAGAGCTCCTCGACCGCTCTGCGCAGAGCTTCCTACAAAAGCCTAGACGCTATCTCCTGAAGCAGAGCACTCTTCTGCGAGGCTGTGATGGTACCGCTGTTCTCGGCGTTTTCCAGGATATCGGCCATTATGGACGCGGCGTGGCTTATAGGTTCTTCCGAGACTCTCTTCAGCATGAAGGCCTTCAGAAGAGAAAACATGTGCGTCAGCAGGGGAGTAAGAAAGCACGGCCAAATGTGCACACAGGGGAGAGACGAACCTGGGCGTGATGAGAAACTTCTATGGTGCATGGCTCCTGAGACCATGGCTCTCCATCGACTTGGATGGGCATCGTAGTAGTGATCTCAATCTTTACATGATGCCCTTGAGCTAGCCTTTGTGCACGAGAAAGCCCTACCTGGAGCAAGATTATCAATATACAGTCCATACTCCATACTGAATAAATATTACAAAAACACGGAGCCTAAAACTAGAATTCTTCTTCTTCCCTACCTGCAGCCTTCCAAGATGCAGCATTCCCGTGAAGCTAACTACTTCCAGCATCTTGTCATGCATGCATTGAGGTTGGAAAGTGTCAGAGACACTATCTTCGTTCTTCCATAGGTCCACCCCTCCCATGTAGCTCCGGATGTTGGCGACAAGGATACCTTCAGAGTCCTGCAACGGGAGGAAAGAAAGAAATAAGGAACAGGAAATAGTCTAATCTTTTTCCTTCAATGCACTTGCTACATGATTGCCTAACCAGGAGATGCTTCAACAATACATCCAAAGGGATACCAGATATGTTAAATTAATAAGGAAGTGAGGAATCAAACAGCAGTAACAATCTTAGCAAATCATGGTCACCAATATTGTGTACACTTGGGTTCTTGTGTATTCTGTACTGCAGAGGTTGTGTGCTCACTAAGACACATAAAAGAGGACAGGTAATCAAATGCAATCCACTTTTACCTGAGGAATATCAATGTTCGATCCATCTATCTCAAGCTTGACTTCCCATGGAAAATAATAGAACATGTTATCCATCATATTCTTTGCACCTTCTTTTGCATAAAGCACTTTATTCATGAACTACAGAGAGAAATTGTATCATATTAGTGTCACAAAGAATTATTTTCTTTCTGATAGAACATGGAATGACAATTTGTATGCTATCATTAGCAGCTGGATGAATTAATTTTTAACAATTTTCTTTTGATAAATAGGATAATAGCATCTCTTGTCTTGCGATTTATACAAATACATGAAATCATATACTAGTATAGACGCAAAGAAATTCAACACTTTCAAACATGTACATTTGCATGGTAAAAGATGATCGATGTAGTTTTCTATAGCATAAACTGTTACAAAGGGAAGTTGAAAATACATGTTTCTTTCGTTGCATATGACTAGTCATTTTATTACTTTTGGAAGAAAAATGATAATTTATCATGATGTAACATTCCCACGTCTGATTCTGTGCAACCAAGCAAGAACAGAAACAAGTTTACTTCAAACATTTAAGGAAAAATGCATTCCCATGTGCAGTTGTTGTGCACATAACAGGGCGGGAGCAAGTTGGAGTTTTACCTGGCTATAAAATCGTTCAGGATTTTCCTCCCTCAGGTTATGGATATCTAGAGCAACCTTTGCATCACAGCCAACCCCTGAAAAGTAGCAGCATTAACTACTAAGGTATCTTACCATGCAAGAACTATTACAGGGACGTAAGCTAAGGACATGGATGGACATACCAAAGTAGTTGTTCATAAATTTTGGTGAAGACATAAGCTTTCCTTGGTTGTCCTTGATAGTGATCTTCCACCTGTCAAGAACAGTAACGGCAGCATGCTCGACATCTTTCAAAACTGAGAATAAACCTCCCCGCTTTTCAACAACACCGAGGCCACCACCCCAGGATAAAACCCTCGCAAGATCATTGCCAGTACCAGCTGGAAGGATGGCTACAGGGGGAGGTGCTTCAAACTTTTGTTTCTCAATGGCATCCAAAACCCAACCAGCCGTGCCATCACCACCACAAACAAGAATTTTGAAGTGAGGCACCTTCTGAAATAAAGCTAAACCAACTTCTGGTCCTTGATCCTTGCCCAGCTCAAACACCTAATTTAAGAGATAGCACCACAAAAGAGAGTTAATACCACGCAAAAAATGTGACCTGAGTTTTATTATAAATAAATAGGCCTAATCCATAAGATTGAAATAATTAAGAATTGAAAGGTGGATCATTAATCGAATTCTATGTACTCCCTCCGTCCACTTTTATAAGGCACACTACTTAGCAATTGAAATGATATGTAGTGCGCCTTATAAAAGTGGATGGAGGGAGTAAGGAACTTAAATGCAGCACTAAAACTCAAATCAATATAGAGTGATACACATGCACACAGCATATAGTTTTGAATGAATAAAATTGGGACAGAATTATTTATGCTGTGGCACAAAGCTTACATCCTTCCGAGATATATAGAAGTTTATGCAAGATAATATCATACTCCCTCCGTATCAAAATGTAAGATGTTTTAGCGTTTTCTATACAAAACGTATCTAGACATGTTTTAGTGTGTAGATTCATATGCATCTTACACTAAAACATGTCTAGGTACGTTTTGTCTAGGAAATGGTAAAACATCCTACATTTTGATACAGAGGGAGTAATAAACAATATGATAGAAATAAATCGCATAAGCATCATGGATCAGAGCAAATGAAGCAAGAGTTACACATTATTTAAAGCTGGTAAAAGGTTAAAAGCAACTAGAATTTGTTACACCAACCTGCAAAGGATTGAGAAGGATCTGCAGACGTTGTCTCAGTGAATCGCCACTCTGGGCACCACTTCTCTTGTTAACGAACACTAGCAATGGCCTACAATCAGAAGGAACATCCACAATTTCATGTTTTTGATTATTCTGGACATAGGAATTCTCATGTTGGACATTTGGCCTGCTAGTGGCGTTATCCGCTATGAACTGTTCATCCTTTTCTGATTCAGAGCTTTCATGTACTTCACCAAGTTTACCATTGACATAATCATCCCTCTTAGCGGGAGTGTTTGCTCCTTGTGAGTCTCCTTCGTTATCAGATGGTGCCTCAGCAGCACCCGAGCTCTCCCCAGAAGAAGTAATGCCCTTTTTGTACCTTTTACTACGGATTCTGATCGTCTCCCGGACAGTGGAAGCCAATTCATTAGCCCCACTTGTGATAGAACTGAAAAGTCCTGCTGCACCTGTTCTATGAAGCTCCTTCACGCAGAGAGGTGATAATATCAGCCGTTTCAATGGGCCCAAGTCACAGATATCACCGGTTTCCTTAGCTAAGTTGTTGTGGCAATCAACATGCACTATCCGTTGACACCACATACAGTACCAAATTGGAGACCCTGCAAGAAAAGCTCCACTGCAAGATTCATCACAGAAGCAACAGAACGAGTCCTCTTCAGAGCGATCTGCCGCGTCAATCCACTGAACGGCCCACTGGTGAATGACATGGTCAAGACCAACCATGGAACCGCATTTGCAATCTTTGTGCGCATTTCCTGAGCAGCTAGGATGTGCAGTGGCACCACAAATATCGCACTGATGGATGGTTCCCCCCAAATACTGTGGAGGTGAAACAGACTTTAAGCACACACAGCATTTCAGACCTTTACTCCGAGAGCCAGATTCTTTTCTCCAAATGTGGGAAGCAGCAGGGACCTTGTCTTTCAGTTTCTTGTACTTCTTTGCCCTAGCTCTGATAGCTTTCATCAAGCTCAAGCTGATGTTTTTGTTCAACTGATTAATGGTATAATAAATTTGTCACTCCACCTACCAATGTGAAAATGACTGTAGCAACTATTGCAGACATATACTCAGACATGTAAGCCGAAATGTCATTCCAGCTAGGACGCAGCATCTTGTATATCCCTGCAACATATTAACGTGGCAGTTAATTGGGATATATATAACTGATGATTTTATGGCCCTGTTACCAGGTTTTTCGGCTGGCCTACAGAAATGTGCAAAGATAACTAGATTATGTGTCCATGCCATTGTGAAGTCTTTATCTAGCAATTAAATATACCACTCAATGTATCACAACTGATATGTGGGCCGGGGCTCCACTTGTTATTGTTACTGCCAAAGTCATTTTGTGTATGCTGCAGAAAATGTAATGAGGGAGTGGACCACGGTATTGGTCCAGTAGAAAAGCCAAAAATTATTGCTTAGGTTTTGACACTGTGTTTTGTCTCAGCGGATTGTGCTTCCTGGTAACTTGAAGAATCCTGCTTCAGGACAAATCCATCGAAACTATACACTAAATATACTTGTAGCTCCACGATCCTGCCTAGTGTTAAGAACTCGCCCAATCCGCGCACGAACCAGCACCCCACCCCACACCAACCCTAGGAAGGCCATCCTCCCTCCCTGCATAGCCTCACAGGCAGACAGGCGCGCACAACCACGAACAACCCAACGCTGACGTCCCTAGAGACAGACAAGCAACGCCTCTACAACCATCCCTCGCCGGAACCCTGATTCCCCGGCCCTCCCGTCGCCATGAAATGTTCTCCTACTTGCTTCCATATAAGAGAATAAAACAGGGGGAAGGAGACTGTAGAAGAAAAGGGATACCTCGCGGGGATCGGCGAAGGGCGGCTCGCCCGGATCGCAGCTTCGTCGTCCTCTTCTTCCCCAGCCCCTCCCCCTCCTCGCTCACATTGCGCCGGTGCGCCTCCGCGATTTCGATTCCAGCATCATCTCCGCCCTTTCCCCTTCCCTTCTCCGATTCGATGCTGCGGAAAGGGGCGAAAGCCGCAGGAACCTGGCTGTCATAAAACGGCGTTAAGAAAGATCTCGCGCTGATTAATTAATGCGAGTTAATCACGCCGGTTTGTGGCGTCGGATGTCTCGGGCCACGTCGCCCCCGCGCGATCTCCACCGTTGGTAGGGTTACGGACGGGAGAGATCAGGCGCTCTGCTTTGGGCGGTCCGTTGGGCCCACCTGCTTCGGTCGAGACGCTTCGTGGGGAATGTAAAAGCTTCCGCTGCTTTGCCCTTTGCGGATGCGTGCTACGCGCACCCCACTGCGACCTCAGTGGTAACGTGTGTGTCACCGGCTTCACGGCTCACGGCCGCTTTCCCCCCGAGCCACAAGGCCGGGTTTTTTCGTCGATACTTGTTTTTCGTCCAGTCACCCAAGTCCAAATAGCTTCGGATTGGGTTAAATTAGCGCCCGGAAAACTAAGGCCAAACCCAGCGCGTTGGGACACAGTTGGGGGCGTCGGATGAAGGGAAATGACGCGAAAAAGTTTCCCTCGCCCGCGGGCCCGTTAAGTCAGCGAGTCACCGCCTCTCTCGTCCTCATTGCCTCGTTCCCCGCGCTGTTCAATGCACACCGGCAGCCTATCAGACTGGCCGAGTCGTCCAATCGCTCACGCGGCGGCGTAATGGCGCTCCACCGCCGAGCTTCCCGTCCACGCGTCTACACCGCTCCTGCGCACTCGGCCGGTATAAATGTTCCCGCCACTTCGCCGTCGGTCGCCACACCTCCCGTTCACCATCTCTGCGCACTCCTCTCTTATCGCCGTCTCCTCTTCACTGAATCCATGGTTGGGCGCTTCCCCGGCGACGGTGCGACGGCAAATGGCTTTGGTCAACGCCATTTGCACGACTGGGAAGCTCGCCAGTGACTCCCCTTTCCCGTTCGTCGGGCTCGGCGTCGAGGAGTCCCCTCTCCCCCGTCAAGCCCAAGCCAGAGGAGGCGCCGCTCCGAAGACGCACCCGCGGCGGCACCCTGGTCATCAACGAGGGTGGCCGCGCACCGTCGCCTCCATGCGGCCATCTTCGCCTCGTCGAAGAAGGAGACCGTCGCCATGCAGAAGAAGTCGGCGACATGGAGGGAAGAATGTGCCGCCATGGCCACCGATGACACCGAGTTCGTGCTCGCCGAGTCCAAGGCGCATTTCTTGGCGGAGGAGATGGCACGGCAGCGGCACGCCCTGGAGGAGATCGCCGAGCAGCGCGCCTAGGAGCAGGCCGCCCAGCGGCGCCGCGCAGACGATGAGTGGGACGTCATCCTGCTCGACGGCAGCGACAAGGAGATGCCGTCGTCGGCCAAGAAGTTCAGTGGCGGCGACCCAGGGCTGAGCTGCAGCTACGCCGCCCAGAAACAGCCGCCGAGCGACGACGGCGGCGGCGACTACACCGACTTCTTCCACCTCCTCGGCATCAACTAGTTTAGATTTATTTTATTTGTTTAAATCGTCTATGTAACCGCCTATATTTGTCCAAAACTTATCAAATCGTCTATGTTCAACCGAATTTGCTTGAATTTTGTCAAATTTCGCCTAGTTGGGCTAGGGGCACGGCTGGGAATTGTCGCCCTCATGGCGAAAAATAGCGTCGGATGCCCCAGGAGGCGCTATTTAGCGCCGAGAAACGGCCCTAGGGCGAACGGCTGGAGTGTTGGGAATATGCCCTAGAGGCAATCATGTATGATGTAATTCCCAATGTATTCATAAAGTTATTAAGTCGTCCTTGTTTTGAACATCCGATATATGTCATTGAATATGTGATTCGATTGTGGAACTATGTATTCATGTTGTTCATACTAAATTGTCCTTGGTCATTAAGGTTGTGTTGGACACACCCTAGACTAATGTGAGTGTTGGCTGATGACTCGGTTCCACTTGTCATGGGTATGGCGATGCCATTCCAACGTTCACAGACTTGGCTAAAGAGTTTAGCAAGTCGGACTGACCCATATTGAGATGCAACGGGTAAGTCGTCATTTGCATGTCTCAATCAATGTAATCCTTATACCTGAGGTTGTCGCACAATCCGAGTTGTGGATCACTGACTTAGGTTCTGTCAAACGCTGTTCCGTGACAAGGCAGTTATAAAGGCAGAGTTCGGGTTGAATGAGAAGCAAGCTGCGTTATGTGGATAATCAAGATGGGATTTTGCCCCTCCGAATGGAGAGATATTCTCTAGACCCTCTCGAGTGATATGATTCCAGAAGCATGGTCATGTGCAACTCGATTAAGTGTTAACTGAGTCTGTTGACTAAGAGTTAGTCAGATGAATCGTATATCACGGACCGAGAAGAGAGTTGAGCTATTAAGAGATGACGATAAATCTCCTATAGTTTGACAAGGTATATCGTGAGGCAAAAGGGACTAAGATGAAAGTCACATTGGAAGGTATGTCGTCATGACTCAATGGGACTTGGGAGTCGGCACGTTCTGCTAGGAGCCGCTACCGATTGATCGATTGAGAGTCAGACTCCAATCGTGTCCAAATCGCCATGAGTCTGCAGGGTCGCACACTTAAGAGCGGGAGCAAGTGTATTGGTCGGGTTGGACCCGAACCGGAAATGGGCTGGTTTTGTGAGTCGGACTCACAGAGGGAATGGGCCACAAGCGCTGTGAAGCTCACTACCACTCGCTATATAAAGAGGGGCGCAGGTTGCCCAGCGGGCACGTTACTCCAACCCCTTGCGTTGGGAACCCTAGCCCCACTTAGCCCAGCCGTCGCACCGGACCTAGCAGTCCGCCGTCGGAGCTCCTCCTCGTACGTGTGGATACCGGCAGAGGTGTTGTACGTTCAGCACTTCGACGTTCGCGGGATTGGATCGGCTGGATTGGATCGTGGGACTACACTGCATCGACGCGCTGCATCGATAATCCGCACCTGCGCGTCTAGTGGTAATACTCGTGGCCTTCTACCTCGGCTAGATCTTGGAAGTACCGCGTAGAAAAGTTTTGTTTATCTCTACGCGTTCCAACAGTGGTATCAGAGCGGTAGCTTCTGGTTTTTAGCCCCGAGATCCGCACATATGTGATATGTAGTTAGCGTTAGATGTGATCTAATTGCTATTTTGGTGGTCGTTCTATGAGATAGATCGGTTTTGTACAAGGTTGATTGGATCAATCGTACTCGGGGTTAATGGATGATCTGGTTTCTGTGATCATACTACTAAGGTCGTGGAACAACTTACCCCTACCGGTCGGTTTCCGCCATCGGGGTATACCGTGACACATAAATCCAGTTGCGGTGATCGAAGATCAAAGAGTTTGATCGAATCGGAATACGGATCAGATTTGGATAAAATCGTTTTATCCGATGAAGAAATCCATGTTTGGAATGCAGATGGGACCGCCGGCTTCGCCCTGTCGTAGCGCTTTAGATGTCGTTACGAGTTTCACAACGCCGGTAGATATCGTGTCTATGCATAACTTGTTTTTTCAGGAAGTTGTGAATGGTATGGCTTATCTGCATGTGATGTGTGTAATCCATACATGATCTGCATATCATGTTTTTGTCAGCCGGCTAGAGCCTAGGTGATGTCATTTTATTGTATAACGGTCTGCGTGTCGGATTCTCTATGTAATTTTTCATTTACTAGCTAGTGTAGCTTGTTGGAGAACCCGGGTGACATGCAAGTCGATGTACAAGTCGGCTACATGGAGTAAGATGGCACGTGACAAGAGTTCGCACGAGTCGACTTACAAGCTTCGTGGAGATGGAGATCACCATGAAGAGAGTCATACCATTTCACATTATAATTGTTTTATTTGTGTTATTGTTATGTCTCTTTTTACCTCTATCTAGATAGTTGGTAGATTTTTAATCCCTCAAAGAAAGTCTAGTCGGTCGCCCCGCCAGTGCTGCACCATCACAAGTCGGACATTCTTGGTAGTGGGCTCATAAAATTGAGGTGCTACCAATTCTTTCCGATTAGGTGGGTTTGAGTCGGACTCTTACAACGGAAGCACTTGGTAATCTAGACGAGTCCATCACAACGGTTGTGGGGCTCGAGGTGAGGAAGGTTGGGAGCCGGGGCATGTGATGCCACCCAACTAACAGGAGTCGTATTGGATACGATTGGCAAAGTGTTGCCTACCTAGATCACTTGACGACTAGCGGTGATGCTAAAACTCACTAGTCGACTAGCTTATTTAGGATCTTGAATCACTTAGCAACCATCGGAGGGGTGTTGGTTCTAGTGGGAGCATAAGTATTAAAGCGTTTAATATGGCTGCTCCTTTATGAATACATGTCTTAAGTGTTTTGCATATTTTCTGTTGTAGATCAATGGCACCTAGCAACCTTTCTCAGTTGTCCATTTTTGCGTTGAGGTTAATCTAGAGAAAAATAACCTTAATGGAACTAATTTCACCAACTGGTACTGTAATCTGAGGATAGTCCTCAAGCATGACAAGAAAAAACATGTTCTAGAAACTCCACTTCCAGAAGATCATGATGATGATGCGACTGTCGCTGTCATGAATGCCTACCGTAAGACTAGAGATGAGTCTACGGAAATTAGCTGTCTTATGCTTGCACACATGGAACCGGACTTGCAGCAGCAGTTCGAGAATGTTGAGGCCTACGATATGATCGAAAGCCTCAAAAGTATGTTCCAGGCTCAGGCAAAGACCGAGAGGTATCAAGTCTCTCAAGCTTTGCTGGGTTGTAAGCTCAAAGAGGGTGATCCACTGAGTCCACATGTAATCAAGATAACTGGTTACGTGCGGTCTCTGGATCGGCTGGGCTTCCCAATTAACGAAGAGTTCGCTACTGATATAATTCTGAACTCTCTTCCTAGTGTGTATGGTCCGTTCATTTCGAACTACCACATGCATGGTATGGATAAGAAGGTCACTGAATTACATGGGATACTCAAAACGGCAGAGGCTGATCTTAAGAAAGGCGCCAGTCAAGTGTTGATGGTGCAGAATAAGGCTAAGTTCAAGAAGAGTTCTTGGACTAAGAAGAAGAAGGATAAGTCAGGAGGCAACGCCCATGGCCCTGTCCAGAGCGCTTCCTCAAAGACTAAGCCATCTCTTACAACCGGAGCCAATTGCTTCTATTGCAAGCAGGATGGCCACTGGAACAGGAACTGCACCAAGTATTTGGCTGATAGAGCCAAGAGTGGAGGTGTGACTTCCAACTCAGTTATGCTTGTGTGCAATGTTATAGACATTTATCTTACTGATGCACCTAACAGTTCTTGGGTATATGATACCGGATCAGTTATTCACATATGCAACTCGTTGGAGGGACTGGTAAGAATTACGAGCGTGACAAGAGAAGAGGTTGATATTCGGGTCGGCAACAAGGCGAGAGTCGCTGCGTTGGAAGTCGGCACGATGCAACTTCATTTACCTTCAGGATTTATAATGGAGCTGAATAATTGTTATTATGTTCCAGTGCTTAGTCGAAACATTATTTTCGCCTTATGTTTGATGAGACAAGGTTATGAGTCGAATTTTAAGAATAATGGTTGTTCTTTATATTTGAAAGATATGTTTCATGGCTTTGCACCCGTTCAGGACGGGTTATTTATTTTGAATCTTGATAGTGAATCGGTCTATAACATAAATGTTAAAAGGTTGGAACCAAATGATCTGAATATGACTTAATTTTGGCACTGTCGGCTTGGTCATATAAGTTGGAAGCGCATGAAGAAGCTCCATGATGATGGACTTCTAACTTCGTTCGACTTAGAGTCATTCGAGAGATGCGAATCATGTCTACTAGGCAAAATGAGCAAGACACCTTTTGCAAGGAGTTGTGAAAGGGCGTCCGACTTGTTGGAACTAATACATAGTGATGTATGTGGTCCAATGAGCACGACAGCCAGAGGTGGTTATGAGTACTTCATTACTTTTACTGATGATTTGAGTAGGTATGGATATATCTATTTGATGAAACACAAGTCGGAAGCCTTTGAGAAATTCAAGAAATTCCAGAGCGAAGTACAAAATCAGCTCGGCAAGAAAAGAAAGTTTCTACGGTTGGACCGTGGAGGCGAGTACATGAGCCATGAGTTTGATGACCATCTAAAGAGTTGTGGAATAGTTCCTCAACTCACTCCGCCGGGTACACCGCAGAGAAACGGTGTATCAGAACGGAGAAATCGCACTCTATTGGACATGGTACGATCTATGATGAGTCGGACAGATCTACCTTTATCATTTTGGGGTTATTGTCTAGAAACTGCGGCGTTCACACTAAACAGAGTACCATCAAAGTCAGTAGAGAAGACATTGCATGAGATGTGGATTGGCAAAAGGCCAAGTTTTTCTTTTCTTAAGATTTGGGGTTGTGAAGCATTTGTCAAGCGACTACAGTCGGACAAGCTCACGCCCAAGTCGGATAAGTGTATTTTCGTGGGGTATCCGAGGGAAACCTTGGGGTACTACTTCTACAACCGGGAAGAGGGCAACGTGTTTGTCGCTCGGAATGGTGTCTTCCTTGAGAAAGAGTTTCTCAATCGGGGAGTCGGTGGGAGCACAGTGCAACTTGAAGAAGTTCGAGAGGAACCGTCTAGGGGCGAGTCGCCAAGGACCTTGGAGGCTGAGCCAGTCGTGGTACCTACGCCGGTAACAACACCTGAACCACGGAGATCTGCCAGATTACAAAATGCTCGTGATGTTTTACTGTTAGACAGTAATCAACCGGCAACTTATTCGGAAGCGATGGTGGGATCTGATTCCGAGTCATGGCTTGGAGCCATGAGATCCGAGTTAAAGTCCATGGATGAAAACCAAGTTTGGAATTTGGTTGATCTGCCTGACGGTGCAAGACCCGTTGTGTTTAAATGGGTCTTTAAGAAGAAAACTGATATGGATGGAAATATTTCCGTCTATAAAGCACGACTTGTCGCGAAGGGGTTCCGACAGGTTCAAGGAGCTGACTACGACGAGACCTTCTCGCCCGTAGCGATGCTTAAGTCAGTTCGGATCATGTTAGCCATAGCAGCCTATTTCGACTATGAGATATGGCAGATGGATGTCAAGACGGCTTTCCTTAATGGAAATTTAACTGAGGACGTGTATATGATACAGCCCGAAGGTTTTGTTGATCCGGCTAATGCTGACAAGGTATGCAAACTTCAGAAATCCATTTATGGGTTGAAGCAAACTTCTCGGAGTTGGAACATTCGCTTTGATGAGGTAGTCAAATCATTTGGCTTCATCAAGAGCGATCATGATTCTTGTTTATACAAGAAGTTTAGTGGGAGCAAAGTAAATTTTCTAATCTTATATGTGGACGACATATTACTGATGGGAAATGATGTCATGATGTTGCAAGAAACCAAAAAATCATTGGAAAGGAGTTTCTCAATGAAGGATTTGGGTGAGGCGACTTACATATTAGGAATCAAGATCTATAGAGATAGATCAAGGCGGCTCATTCGATTGAGTCAGAGTACATATTTGGACAAAGTTTTGAAGAAATTCAAAATCGAAGAGTCTAAAAAGGGTTTCTTACCGATGTCCCATGGTATAAAACTTAGCAAGACTCAGTGTCCTTCGACGACTGATGAGCGAAATCGGATGAGTGTGATCCCATATGCTTCGACAATCGGATCCATCATGTATGCCATGATTTGTACTAGGCCAGATGTTTCCTATGCTCTAAGTGTAACGAGCAGATACCAGGCTGACCCTGGCGAAGCCCACTGGGCAGCGGTTAAAAACATCCTTAAGTACTTGAGAAGGACTAAGAAAATGTTCCTAGTTTATGGAGGTGATGAGGAATTCAGTGTAAAGGGTTACACCGATGCGAGTTATCTCACCGACTCAGATGATTCTCGTTCGCAATCTGGATACGTGTTCGTAATGAACGGAGGGGCTGTGAGCTGGAAGAGTTTCAAGCAAGATACCGTGTCTGCATCTACGACAGAGGCTGAGTATATTGCTGCCTCTGAGGCTGAAAAGGAAGATGTTTGGATCAGGAACCTCCTGATAGATCTTGGTGTGGTTCAGGGCGCGTCCAATCCTTTGGACGTATATTGTGACAACAATGGTGCTATCGCACAAGCCAAGGAACCTAAGCAACACCAGAAGAACAAACATATACTCATGCGTTACCACCTCATTCGCCAGTTTGTCGAACAAGGTGATATCAAGTTATGCAAAGTACACACAGATGCAAACATTTCAGATCCTTTGACAAAGGCGCTACCACAGCCAAAGCATGAGGCGCACATGAGAGGTATGGGCATTCGATGCCTAGGCATATGATGTCGAGATGATTGACTCTAGTGCAAGTGGGAGACTGTTGGAAATATGCCCTAGAGGCAATCATGTATGATGTAATTCCCAATGTATTCATAAAGTTATTAAGTCGTCCTTGTTTTGAACATCTGATATATGTCATTGAATATGTGATTCGATTGTGGAACTATGTATTCATGTTGTTCATACTAAATTGTCCTTGGTCATTAACGTTCACAGACTTGGCTAAAGAGTTTAGCAAGTTGGACTGGCCCATATCGAGATGCAACGATTAAGTCGTCATTTGAATGTCTCAATCAATGTAATTCTTAGACCTGAGATTATCGCACAATCTGAGTTGTGGATTACCGACTTAGGTTCTGTCAAACGTTGTTCCGTGACAAGGCAGTTATAAAGGCAGAGTTCGGGTTGAATGAGAAGCAACCTGCGTGATGTGGATAATCAAGATGGGATTTTCCCCCTCCGAATGGAGAGATATTCTCTGGGCCCTCTCGAGTGATATGATTCCAAAAGCATGGCCATGTGCAACTCGGTTAAGTGTTAACTGAGTCTGTTGACTAAGAGTTAATCAGATGAATCGTATATCACGGACCGAGAAGAGAGTTGAGATATTAAGGGATGACGATAAATCGCCTATAGTTCGACAAGGTATATCGTGAGGCAAAAGGGACTAAGATGAAAGCCACATTTGAAGGTATGTCATCATGACTCAATGGGACTTGGGACTCGGCACGTTTCTGCTAGGAGCCGCTACCGATTGATCGATTGAGAGTCGGACTCCAATCGTGTCCAAGTCGCCATGAGCCTGCAGGGTCACACACTTAAGAGCGGGAGCAAGTGTATTGGTCGGGTTGGACCCGAACCGGAAATGGACTGGTTTTGTGAGTCGGACTCACAGAGGGAATGGGCCACAAGCGTTGTGAAGCCCACTACCACTCGCTATATAAAGAGGGGCGCAGGTTGCCCAGCGGGCACGTTACTCCAACCCCATGCGTTGGGAACCCTAGCCCCACTCATCCCAGCCGTCGCACCGGACCTAGAAGTCCGCCGTCGGAGCTCCTCCTCGTACGTGTGGATACCGGCAGAGGTGTTGTACGTTCAGCACTTCGATGTTCACGGGATTGGATCGGCTGGATCGAATCGTGGGACTACACTGCATCGACGCGCTGCATCGATAATCCGCACCTGCGCGTCTAGTGGTAATACTCGTGGCCTTCTATCTCGGCTAGATCTTGGAAGTACCGCGGAGAAACGTTTTGTTTATCTCTACTCGTTCCAACATGGAGATGCTCTTAGACTACTCACAGCGGGGTTATCATAGATAAGTATCATATATGTCACGTTAGCAAAAATTTGAGGTGACAGTGCAATTAATGATGAGAGAGATGATAATGGTATCATAGGTAGATACCGTAACTTAACGCAAGTCAACACAAGATGAGTCTACAACGTAATAAATGCAGTACTATATGATACTACAAATATGTTACTACCTATTGTGGGAGTAGTAACATAATAGACTAGTATCATATACACGATACTAGTATATGATACTCCCCATTGCGACTAGTCTTATGCCTTCCATTCGGATCCACAACAGGTGGAGAGTACCATCCGTAACACGGAACGGTAAATTAATTTGAGTAGTAACATAGATGCTACGTATATAAAAAAATGACATGGCAAGTATTTAATGAGTTGAGAGAGGATTGTGGTAACATAGCTTTTTACCGTAACATCACACGTTCACATACAATATGAGTCTACAAGTTAATAAATGCACATTTGCATGACACCACTTTAATGTTACTGCCCACTTTGGAGGTAGTAACATAGTCTAGAAAAATGTGTATATTACCACCCTATGTTACTCCCCATCATGACCAGCCCCTGCCATGTTACTCCGTCAGTCCCTCAGTCCGGGTATATAGGTCCTGCGCGTACTCCTAGATCGTCAAGTTTGACAATTTAAAATAAGACATACGTAACAAAAAATATACCATTCGAAACTTTAGATTTTGTATTTTCTAACGATATAATTTTTATATTATATAACTTATATTATCTCGGTCAAATTGATAACCTAGGCCACGCGCGGGACCTGTAAACCCGAACGGAGGGAGTATCATTGCCAGTAACATGTATCAAATGTATTGCTCCCATCCATGAAAAGCTCACGAACGGCTGGAGAGCACCTTGGCCATGCATCCATACAGGACTAGGTGAATAAATGCGCAACACACGAAGATGTGCTAAGGCCTTCCGTAATGGTAGTATCTTGGCACAATATCATAGGCAAAGTGTTGACATGACACTATATTTAATAAGGAAAGAAAAGAGTGTTATGGTATCTTATTTACTAGGATACAAATCAGGAACGGTATCATAGGAAAAATTACTTGTTAGACCAATAACATATAATTATGAGGCCAAAATCATTAAATAAGATACAACACTTAACATATAGTGCATTAGGAGGGTTGTATCTTATAATCGTCTACTACCTAGTGATGTAGCCCACCAACTCCACCAAGTGCACCTATGACAAGATCACGAGCAAAGGCCATTCATGATAAGGTCAACTCGCTCCTCTCGCTCCATGGTTTCGGTGACTTGAGGGATGTGCGCTACCTCATGGTTCAACCCTTTGTATACTCAGGTTCGAACCCATGGAGGCCCCGGAAAGCACCCAAGACGATGCGCAAGAAGCTACCAAGGAGGGAGGAGAAGACGGCATCGAGATCGGAGTTCTGGCGGAGAAGATAGGGGGAAAACACCCCCCCCCCCCCCCCCGGCCTCAAGGCCCGGCCAGGCCGGCCTCCTCCCTCTCCAGGCCGGCCACCAGGCAGAGGGGTCCGGCCCCCACCCCGGCCCCAGGCCGGTGTAACATCCCAAGTATGAAAATCCCCTTTAAAATGTTTGCTAATTGTTATTTTATGTTTTGCATCATGGCATCTTAATCATTGCATTTGTTTTCCATCTGTTTTCCTCTGTTTTTCTTTGTTTTCCCATTTGAAATTCAAACAATATTCAAATGTTTTGTTTCATACTTGCTCTGTTACAATTTTCCAAATAAAAAGTTCAAATAAAACATCCATTTGTTTCCATTAAAATGAAAAGCTCAAACTATTAATTTGTTCTTTTTAATAATTCACTTAATTCAAATTGCATTCAAATTCCAATAAAATTCCAAACAGCAACCATTTGAAATTTATGGAAATTACAACTCACTTCAATCATTTTGTTTCAAATAAACTTGAATTTAAAACTTTTAAGTTGCTTAAGTCAAATCATTCAATTAATGTTAAATTCCATCAAATTCAAACAAATTTACAAACAACAACTAGTTTGAAATATTTGAAAACTAAATGTTGCAAATTGTTGCTGTTACATTAACTAGTCTATACAAATTTTCTTCCTAATTTTTTCTAACCCTAAACCCTATGCTTTTCTTCCTATTCTTATTCCTGCAAAAAAAAAGAAACAGAAAGAAAACATAGAAAAGAGAGGGGTAGGGCAGGCAGTGGGCAGACCCAGCCCACCAAACCGGCCCGGTACCCCTTCGCTCGTCTTCCTCCTGTACGGCGCTCGATGCCGTTGTCCACGTCGCCGTACGGCGAGCAGGAACGGCCAGCAGCGCTCGCCCTCGCCCTTATAACCATGCCCTAGGGCTCCCTGCTAGCCCTAGACCTCCCTCCTTTTCCTTCCACCTCGCCGCGCCGCCATCTTCCTCTCCCTCTGCATCTCCTCCTCCCTCTGAACCTCACCACCCCGAGCGCCACCGTCTGAATTCCGATGATCGCCGTCGATCTGTTCCTCCTCCTCGCTGGCTAGCAACGGGAACGGGCTCCCCGCTGTACCCTCTACCTCTTCGACACCGCAGTGAGCAAGGAGGGGGTCTGCAACGCCGCCATCCTCGCTGTCGCCGCCGTCGACAGTCGTCGTCGTCCTCCCCGAGCCGCTGCTACACCTGCAACGGCGGTGAGCACGCCATCCCCCACCTCCTTCCTCCTCTCTGCATCTCGAGCACCAGCACGCGCACCCCTCTGGTCTGCACCACGCACGAGCAGCACACGAGCAAATCATCGCCGGCGAGCGTCGAAGCGCGGCCAGGTTCAGTAACTGAACCTGCGAATTTCAGTTTACGCTCGATCTGAACATTATCCTCACTGCGCGCCCTCTACTGACAAGAATCGAATCACCACCGCAGTGGCAACGCAGCAGCGCGCACGCACGGGAGGCCAGGGTTCGATCCCTGCCTCCCGCAAATAAAATCCCCACCTTTTTTACCTTGCCGCGCTGGCTGGCTGGCCCACCAGCCAGTGGCAGTGTGCGCCACGTGAGCGCCACGCAGGCCAGGGTCCACTGTCAGTGGCCCAGGTTGGGTCACTGCACGGTGTAAAACGTGTTGGCCCCTTTTCTTTTTAAATTTCAGTCCTTTTCTTTTACAGTTTAGTCCCTGTTTTAAAAATACCAATAACTTTTGAATTACAACTTCAAATAAAATAAATAAAATATGTATACTGAACCAAATTTAATTCTCTACCTATTTAAATCATTTGTTTTCTGTTTTGAATATTTCAAATGTATTCAAATTTCAAATTCAAACAAATCATTTTAAATTTGGTTAATTTCATAACTAATTCAAACTTAATTCAAATAACACAAATAAAATATGTTTTCCATGCTAAATTGAACCACCTTTTCAAATATAAACTTTATTTTCTGTTTCGAATAATTAAAATTATTTAAATAATTTAAATCATTTAAAATTGCTAAATTCATAACTTGCTCAAATTAAATTATTTTTGCACTTATAAAATATGTTTTCAAACCAGGAAAACATAATCTTTTCAAATATGAATTTGGTTTAATGTTTTGAGCAAATAAAAATTCAAATAAATTCATACTTGAATTAAAATTCATTTAAATCTTGTTTAAACTTGTTTAATTCATAAGTAATTTATTTTAAATCCTTTTTCAACAAGTGAAACATGTATTCCACCTAAAATTTTGTGTTCTTTGTCGTGGTGGTGTCACGGCAGATGCCATGGGATGGCTAAAGATGTGGGGACGATGGACGCTGGAGGTGTCCGGGGAGGGATCACGCGACGAGTAGCCGCGTGAGGTAAGATCCACACAACACAAACAACACGATATATCCAGGTTCAGGGCCCTCGTGAGGAGGTAAAACCCCTACTCCTGCCTTTCCCTATGTATTACGGTGTCTCACCGAGTAGCCACAGTACAAATGGTAACGCTACCGAGTAGCCCCTTGCCCCTCTCCGAGTAGAGCTAGGTCAAGGACTTAGGGTTTCTAGGGTTTCTAGTGAGGCACTATGGGAGCATATGAGCATTCCTCTACCTCTGCGAGCGTGCCTCGCGCAGGAGGCGGCGGGGCACCTTATATACATGGTGCCCAGCCGGATACGTCCAAATCCTAGACAAGTGTCGACATAGTGTCCACACTGTCCTTTCTCCGAGTACCCGCTGACAGCTTTGGTCGTTGGTCTTGGCTGCTTCTGTAAAGTCGTTGGGCAAAACTAGGGGACAGACTGGTATCACTGTACCTAGTCACAGAGTAGGTCCCCCTTATCCTGCCACCGACTGCTTCCATGCTGTCACTGTCAGACAGACCGTCCCCACGTGAACAGTAGTTCGAATGCTGCCAAGTACGGACCCAGGATACGCGGGATCCTGTGTCAGAACGGCTCCTTTGACTTCCTGCCCGAGTAGTTTCCCGCCAAAGGTTCCCGCCAATTGTACTCGGGCCAACCTTCTACTCGACATGGTAGAAACTGATTGTTATCTCCTTCTGATCATCTTGAGGTGAGACCGGGTAGCGGTCGACCGGGTAGCAAGTACCCGGTAGTCGGCTACTCGGCCAAACCTCTCTTCTGTAAGCGGCCTTTACCACCTGTCTTTACCCTACTCGGGTAACCCCCCGACAGCAGTCCCCGAAGCTGGTTGAGTCTTGCGAACTTGTTCACTAGGCTCTGCCAGCTTAAAACCAGCCTTTGCATCCCAGCCATCGAACCTCAAGATGCCGAGTAGGTCCTCCGAGTAGCTATCCGGAAAGTATCTTGAGTCTCCTCTTTCCGAGTAGCACTTGCTTTCTACTCTGTATCCGAGTAAAAAGACTTAGCGAAATTTCGCAAACTGAGCCTCTGCAGCGCAGAGCAACATCCAGCCCTTCACGCAGGCACTGCCTACGTGTCAAGCATCCATGACCTTGTCGTTTGGTTGCCCAGGACACGACGCCACGTGTCCAGTTTTCACGCCGTGGGCCCACCGGCCGTCATGTCCCATCACGCGCACTTACTGGCCACGATCTTGTAGTGGGATCCAATGCGGCCGTTACGCGCGCGGTTCTCGCGTGTGTGCGTTTCTAGCCGGCCACAGGACCACCACACGCCACAATCGATCCCACTCCCGTAGCGGTAACGGTAATCCGCCGAGGAGGTATAAATACCCCCGCGGTAACTTCCTTTTCCCCTTCCCTGCTCATTTCCTCTTCTTCCTCCCGTTCTTCTCCGCCACAGAGCGCTCCGCCGCCGCACTAGCCTCTGCGCCGCCGCGGACTCGCTCCACCACCAACCCCGTCGATTTCCGATTCTTCCACTCGCGACCATGGCCAAGTCCTGCTGGGCCGGTTCTTCCATCACCCAAGCCAACCTTGCCTGGCTCGTGAACGAGAGAAGGGTTCCCCCCGGCGTGGAGTGCCGGGCACCCGACGACGAGGTCGTGCCCAAGCCCAGGGACGGAGAGCGCGTGGTGTTCATGTCCCACTTCGAGCGCGGATTCGGGCTGCCAGCATCGGACTTCATGCGTAAGTTCCTGAATCACTTCGGGCTGCAGATGCACCATCTGCCGCCCAATGCAGTCGTTTTCCTCGCATACCACGTCGTGGTGTGCGAGGCCTTCCTCGGCATCAGGCCCACCGTGGAGACGTGGCTCCACTACTTCCATCTCCGCCAACAATCCGTCGGGAAGAAGGACAGCGCGGGCGTTGCCCGCGCCACCGACGTCGGCTGCGCCATGATGGTGCAGCGCAACGGGACGAACCACCCCCGCATCCAGGGGCTGGATTCCTGCCGAATGTGGCAGCAAACGTTCTTCTACGTGAGGAACGTTGCCGCCGCTGATGGAGGCCCCGTCGACGATCGGATCAACCTGCCCCCTTGGAGCAAGCGTGCTCCACTCGGGTCGAATTGGAAGGAGAAGCCCGTCAACGACGAGAACGCCACCGAGATAGAGACGCAACTCGCCTGGCTGAAGACGCATGGCCTCAGGAATGACGACCCAGTAGCGTGCTGGATCAAACGCCGGGTGCTTCCTCTGCAGGAGCGATGCCACCTCATGTGTTACATGGGAGGGCCTCGCGATTGCACCAGGACCACCACCGTCGAGATCGACGATGCTGACGTTCCCAGGCTTGCCAGGAACATCCTGAAGACCAGCCTCAACGAGAAGTGGCGGTACGGGTTCCTCCCGTTCAGCCGTAGGACTCCAATCTTGCGGGTATGTCTCCCTTACTCTGTTTTCATCTCTGCCTTCCGAGTAGATAGCTTCTCCTTTCGCCTCGACTGGCAATCGCCTCGTGCACCGAGTAGGACACTTAGCTAAATCGCCTTAGGCTTAGTGTGCTTTGTGCCTGCACGCCTCGTCGAGTAGGAGATTTAAAAAAGCCTAGGCTTAGTGTGCTTCGTGGGTGCACGCCTACCCGAGTAGAGTTCTTTTCTGGTACTCGGCTAACTTGCGATCCTTCTCTGCCTTTCAGACTCTTACTCGCCAGCTCACTGAAAGCAGCGAGGTCTTCGAGGACAACTGGTCCAAGGATCGCGAGGAGGATGATGTACCCCCCTCTGATGACGCGGAGCAGAGCAGCCCCGCTCCCGAGAAGCGCGACGTCCTTAACACTTGGGCGGACGATGGCTCCGACGGTAATAGCATCCTCATCTTGCTTGTTTCCGGGAAGCATCAACTCCTTGTATTGCTATTTCTGATTCACTTCTTCTTTCCTTTGAATTTCTCAGATGAGGCCGCTGCGGAGAAGGACGACCAGGATGAGGGCGAGAACGATGGTGATGCGCCCCTTGTCGTCAAGCCTCTGTCGGTTGCCCCTCCCGAAACTCGCAAACGGACAGGCGGCGAAGCACAAGCGCCTCCTGCCAAGAAGAAGAAGAAGCCCGCCGAGGAGGGGGAGGTGTCGTGGGATAATCACGGCAGATGTTACCGGGGGTAACTGATCTAGGGGCAAGTCGACACAGGTATTTGGGAGGGGGTTTAGCTCGAGGGAAGACATGGCGAAAAGCAATCTAAGAGCCGGAAAACAACTCGCCGGATCTCGATATGATTATACTGGATACTCGATAATAGGTGTTACAGTTATGACTTGAATCTCTCTCAGGCGAAACCTAGGGGTTGGTTTATATAGTACTCATACCCCCTTTGGCTCGCCATACAAAGCGCTCCTTGAGTCCTACTCGAACTCTATATACAAACCTAACTTTCCTTACCATAACCCACAATCCGGGTTACGATCCTTACAAGCCCTGGGCCTTTCTGAAGCTTCTTTGTTCTTAGCCGGATTTGGTCCATCCGCCGTTTGGGCCGGATTACACCTGGGAGTTGGCACACCGGGTTACTATCCCCTCATCAGTAGTCCCCAGGATAGCGCGGGCTTCATGGATTCATTCTTGAGGCGCTCGCTATCCCGATAGCTCGATCCTTCCTCGAACGCCTAATGGGCCTTTCCATATTTGAACCCTTGCTCCGAACGCCCACAACGCCAAATCCGCGCGGATAATTACTGTTCCGCAATTTCCGGCTTTCTGGCCGCGGGTGAGCTCACCACCTCCCTTATAAATATCAGCAGAGGGTAACCCTAAACCATTCACCTCGTTTCGTCATTTCTTTCTCCTCGCTCCCTCACAGTTCCGGCCGCCGGGCTCACGCGCGCTTCCAGAGATAAGGCCACCTCCGGCCGCACCCGACCTCGAGCTCTCCAGCGCCGCCATCGAGCCCCGCCGCCACGCTCTTGTTTCTTTCATCAAGGACTGTGGTGATATACTCAAGCCGCGCCGCGCACCGGCCTCAGTTCGGACCTCAACTCCTTCGGTAAGCCCCTCTCAACCATCCAACTGAAACCGGCAATTTCATCAATTGACCAAGATTGGATTTGAGTCAACCCGCAAAATCGATTTTAGGGAACCATCAAATTAGTCCGCTTCGATAGTCCTTAGCTTCTTCTAGCACCTGATACGCAATCACCACCCATTTCCGCGCCCTTATTAACCATTAAACTTCATATAAGATTACTTGTAAGTCCTTCGATTCTAGATCCGTTCCGCCTTGTTTTCTCCGCCTGCCGCATTAACACCCGGATAATCCTTCTTTCCAGTTAATCCCTCCTCAGTAAGGTATGGGCAACCATCCATGTTCACCAACCCACCTCAATACGTAAGTAATTAAAAATTTACTCAACTTCATCCGACACCCGGAAAATCTTCAGCACTTAGCTTCGCAGCGCATTACCCGGTCTTGTTTTAGCCTTCAGCGTCTTAATGTCTCCAGATTCAAATGAGTTGATGTTCCGAATCTTACCCCACACATTTCTTGTCCCTTGCAGGTCAGCTCCATGGCTCCTAAAAGACAGGGAAAACACCCGGCTCCTGCAAAGACCTCCCAAACCGCTTCTGCCGACTGGGGCCGGTCTTCAACAACGAAGGCCAAACTGGATGGGATGGCCGAGCTAGGAATCCTTCCTTCCCAAAAGGAAATACACTGGAGGGCTCCTGGCGATGAGACCCGTCCCACTCCTACCGGGAATGAGGTAATCTGCTTTACCGAGCACGTGATCCGGGGGTTCCGTCCTCCGGGTCACCCCTTCTTCCGAGAAATCCTAAGCCACTACGGCCTCCGGGTGTTCGACATAGGGCCTAACTCTATGCTGAACATCACCCACTTCATAGTCTTGTCCGAGTCTTACCTGTGCATTCAACCAAGCCTAGCTCTTTTTACCGAGTTATTTTACTGTGAACCGTGCCGCGAGAGCGATGACGGAGCAATCCTTACTTGCGGCGGGATATCTATCCAACGCCGCAAGCACTCGCTGATGCCAGCCCTTAATCTGAACTCCCACGCCAAAAATTGGCAGCTATCCTTCTTCTATTGCCATGATACCTCTCCGGATGGCGAGAGGAAATTGCCGGGTTACTCGGAGACCCCCCTCGAACCCTCCGCGTCTTTCAATGCTTTTGCGCCTGATCCTGATAGGGAAGCGATTCAGCCCCTTCTGGCCAAATTAGCAGCTTTCTCAGCCCATGGCCTTCTCGGGCTCAACTTAGTAAAGACCTGGGTGGAGTTCCGGGTTCAACCCAACTCCATTCGTTCAAAACTGCTGCACGAATACTCGGGCCATATCACAGACTCCCTCCGCTACTCCACCAAAAACTTCCCTGCCGGTAACACCATCAAGACCATCAAGGGCTTCTTGGTGGAGAGATTGGACGTCATAAAGAACACCGCCGGGTTACGCCCGTTTTACTCGGGAGAATCCCGCCCCAGCGGTGAGTCCTGCCCCTTTTTCTTATTTCAGTACTTTCGTCCGCTACAGCCTTTAACCATCATTTGTATTTACCTGTTTACAGGCTGACGATCCCTTCTGGAAAGTCGAAAACTCTCCTCCTTCTCAAGACCCCGAAGAAGAGGTCGAGTCTGTGGATGATGATGAGGGTATTCCTCCATAACCTTTATACCTGCCTTTTATCTGTGCTGTTTTCCCTTATCTGATACTTACTCGGCTTTCAGGGTCGGGGGATGACGAGGAGGAAGAAGAAAATGACCCGGAAGCCACCGAGTCTGACCGGGAGCCTCCAGTTGGAAACAAAAGGAAGGCTAGAGGGGTAGTTGAAAAGGTTCCCTTCTCTTCTGTGTCTCGTGCGCCTTACTCCTTTGCTGCTATGCATGAACTTAACGAGCGATTATCACATTCACCCTTCTTGAAGGATCCTCTTCCGACTAAACGTAGGGTGACCCGGAATTCTCCGGGGGATGATCCCCTTAACCCGGGTATTCCCACTTCACCTACTCATCGAGCCAGTACCCCTCCAGCTCAACCTTCCCAATCGCCTCAGCGTCACCCGTCTCCTACTCATCCACTTGCCGGGCAATTTCGCGTCCCGCAGCCAGTGCTCTTGCCAACGTCATCCGCTTCCAGTGGCGAACTTCCTCCGGACTACGCCGTAAATACCGGGTAACTACCTTTATTTGCATTTTCTCGTACTTGTTACCTTTCCTTTTTCGGTACCTTCCACCGATCCATGTCCTCCTTCTTGTCTTCAGCGCCACAGTTACGCTGAGCGACCAGGATATTCCTGAACCGGAAGGACAGGAAGAGGAGAAGCCGAGTGATGACATGGACGTTGAGATTGAAGACGAGGCCGAGGACGGAAAAGAAGAAGACCCTTTCAAGGACCCAATTCCACCGAAAACTGCATCACCCCAGCCCTCTGAAGAAGTGGACGAAGACATCATCTTGGAGACCAAGCCGGGCTCTCCTAACCCGGACGTTCAAACGACCCGGGTTTCGACCCCCAGACCCGGAACAGCTCCTCCACAAGAGGGCCAATCCTCCGGCCCTTCTCAACTTCGTCCTGAAGACATGACCTTTGCTCAGATGCTAGATGCCCTTCATACCTTGAAGGGTGACGAAGAAAACTTACTAGATGCCTTAATACTCAAGCACGAGGTAATCCCGACTAACACCAATTGATTCCATATATAGTCCCCAAGTTCCGAGTAAATTACTAGGTAGCTTGCTTGGAACTTTGCATAATGTTTTCTGGCTGACCCTTCTTCATGCTTCCCTACAGGACTATGTTTCACAGTTGGAGAAGAAACTGGCCAAATCCACCAAGCTTGCTGAAAAAGAAGCGGCCCTTCGTGAAGCTGCTGAGACTGAGGCTCACAGGTGCCAGAAGATGACGAAAAAGTACAAGAAGAGAGCTCGTAAGGCCAAAGGCAAACTGACAACTCTTTCTGCTCAAATTGATGGTGTTTATCGTACCGCAACTGGTAAGATTTTTGAATTTCACCTTTTGTGACTCGGATTACTTTGATTTGAACAACTGCACTTGTTTGCCTACTATCTTTGCTTCTTTTGCCTTTTTTAGCAGGGCCACATGACGCTGCCCCCGAAGGAGATGATGCTGCCAAGCTTAAAACCATCAAGAATACTCTTCGCCAACTTTGCAGCGGAGTCAGTTGGATACTTGACGAGTTACGTCTGCCGGGTATCAGGCCGGATAAACATGAAGAAGTTACTAGAGAGCTGCTCTACCATCCCCGAATGGATTTGGCATTGGAAACGGTCCTCCTGCCGCTTTGGGGTAACCCGGGGACTCGCGTTAGCTAAGGCCTACGCTCCCAAGCTAGAGCTGTCCAAGCTTATGAGCGGATTCCCAGAGTTCAACTGGATGGGTCCAAGTTTTTGCCAAAGGACTTCAAGGCTATTCAGAAAGAAGTCCGTCATCCGGCTAGTGTTATCGCTGATGCCTTAGAAATTGATGTGATTCTTCCGGCTTATGATGCTAATGACAAGGTTGTCAAGGCTGACCGCCCCCAGCCGTTCGATATGCTTGTCCGTTGGAGGGAGGAAGCGATCAAGTTAAAGGAAGAAGCCGCCAAGAAGGCCGAGGTCGACTCTGCTCCTGCAACCTCTGCTGCGCAGCCCGAGACTACTACTGATCCAAGTGGCACCAAGGGCAAGGCCAAGGTGGATCCTGCAGCTTGAAGTAACGCTTATCATTCCACATGCGTCAATCGGCGAAGCGTCGTTTACAACAGCTTTACTATTCGTTTAAGCAGAGCGCCTGTGCTCTTTTGATACTTTTATGATATTGTAATACTTTGAGTTAAACTCCCGATGCACTTTGCGCCCCTTTGGGCTTTTGATGAATGTATCTTTGCGTTTTCTTATTCTTGATATCCACTTGCTTTATTCTCGATAACTTATACTTCTTTTTTCTTAGCAAAGCCCGTCCTCCGGGTTTCGTCTGAGACCCGGATGCGTGGCTCGTTGTAATTTAATCGGCTGGATGATGTTGTTTCCTCATTAGAGCTTATAAGTCCCCAGCCCGGGTTTCCGCGTCTAGGACACATGATTGTTTCTTTTCAAGGAAACGAATCGCCCATCGCTGGATGCCCAAAACTTCAGGACAGCTTTTATGAGGTTTGAAGTTATGCTTGATAATCGTTGAGTTTCCGGCTGTAAGCCTTATACTCTGCATAACCTGTGGTTTAGATGACCCTTTCGACTATCTTGTACTATAAGCCGGCTTTCGCGTGGATACCATGTTGTTACATCAATACGAAAACTGGGTCAAACAAGTCCCTTTTGGGTCTCATGACTGATAGTAATCGTAGGCGAACAGATCATGCCACTTTGTTGCGAGTCACATCGAGCTTAAGTAAGAATAGACGAGAATTTTGGACTTCTTTGTCCGGTTATAAGATTGTAGCCGCACTCGTTTTTTCGAGTTGCCGGCCCCTATAACTCATTGGCATCAAGGCCGGGTCTTTTTGAGTTTGCAGCTGTGCTTGTAGGAGCAACTAGCCCTCAAGACCTAAATATTTTACGCCGTATAAATGACAATTGTCTCTTTTCTCGATAATCCCCTTTTTATTTGATATGAGAAAATTAGGCCAGCAAGCCGCCTCATTAAAAACCCATCCAGTCCCCAAGGGTGCCCTGGATAGGAAAAGAGTGCGTCTGAAACCTGCTGCCTGTTAAATCATTTTCTGCTAAGTATAGTATGGACGTAGCTGAGCCACGTTCCATGGTCTATCTCTTTCTTGCATAGGTGCAGTAGTATGAGCAGTGTCGTTGACTGTGGCCGATTCTTCTCTTGCATCTACCAAGTAATATGACCCATTATGTAGACTCCGGCTTATGATGAAAGGTCCTTCCCATGGCGGCGATAGCTTGTGTTTCCCTCGTTTGTTTGAACCAAGCGCAGGACCAATTCTCCCTCCTGGAAGACCCGGCTTTTACCCGCCGGCTATGATATCTTCGCAAATCCTGCTGATATGGCTGACCTTTCTAAGGCTTGCTCCCTTTGTTCTTCTAACATGTCCACGGCGTCTTGCCGGTTCTTCTCGTTCTCCACTTCGACGTAGGCTGTCACTCTTGGTGAATCATGAATGATGTCGCTTGGTAATACTGCTTCTGCGCCGTAAACCATGAAGAAAGGCGTCATCTGGGTGGACCGGTTAGGTGTAGTATTGATACCCCAGACCACGGAAGGGAGTTCTTCAACCCACGCTCCAGCGGCCCTGATACAAGGGACCCTTAGCCGCGGTTTCAATCCTCGAAGTAGCTCTTGGTTCGCCCTCTCCACTTGCCCGTTGGCTTGCGGATGTGCCACTGATGCCACATCAAGCCTGATTCCATTGTTGCCACAAAATTTTTCCATCTCTCCAAGGGACATGTTGGTTCCGTTGTCAGTGATTATACTGTGGGATATCCAAACCGGTATATGATTCTTTTCAGGAATTTGACTGCTGTGGCCGCTTCACAATTGGTAACCGGCATAACCTCCACCCACTTGGTAAACTTATCGACGGCCACTAAAAGATGTGTCTTCTTGCATGGTGACATATGGAAAGGGCCAACCATGTCCATACCCCAAACAGCGAATGGCCAGGTTAGTGGTATTGTCCGTAACTCCATAGCCGGCACGTGAGTTTGGCGAGCGTACCTTTGACATCCATCGCATCTTGCCACTATCCGCTCCGCGTCTGTTAAGGCCGTGAGCCAGAAGAACCCATGCCGATAGGCCTTAGCCACAAGGGATCTTGTGGACGCATGATGCCCACAATCACCTTCGTGGATCTCCTTAAGGATTGTCGGCCTTCTTCCGGTGTCACGCAGCGCAGAAAGACTCCTGTCGCGCTTCTCTTGTACAGCTCCCCATTGATAATAGTATATCCTTTTGCCCGCCTCAAGATTTGTCTTGCTAATACTTCCTGCTCTGGCAATTCGCCCCGTGATAGATAGGCCAGATATGACTCTGTCCACTCGGGAACAGTACGTATTGTAGCCACAAACTCCTCATCCGGGTCTCGATTTGCTAGTTCTTCCTCAGACTCGGATTTAACTGACGGTCGCCATAGCTCATCCAGGAAAACATTAGGTGGAACCGGCTCTCTACGCGAGCCGAGTCTGGCGAGTGCATCCGCTGCCTCATTTTTTCTTCTGTCTATGTGCTCTACTTCATACCCGGAGAAACACCCGGCAACCCTATCAACCTCTCTGCGATACGCTGCCATAGTGACGTCCTTCCTATCCCAGGTTCCTGATACCTGCTGCACCACAAGATCCGAATCCCCAAAGCATCGTATCCTTCTGATGTTCATCTCCTTGGCTATCTTCAAGCCGTGCAGTAGGGCCTCATACTCGGCCACGTTATTTGAACAATCGAAGTGAATCTGTAGCACGTAACTTAGTTTGTCCCCCTTTGGCGACGTCAGCACCACTCCAGCTCCTGACCCTTCGTACTGCTTTGATCCATCGAAGTGCATGGTCCATGACTCGGAATTGGGACTATAGTAGCCATTCCAGTGTGTGTCCAGTCGTTAACAAAATCGACCAAAGCCTGTGACTTGATTGCTGATCTGGGCTCGTAGCTGATATGATAATCTCCCATCTCTATTGCCCATTTGGCTATTCTTCCCGTTGCATCCGAGTTTCTGATGATATCCGACATTGGTATTGAACTAACCACTGTTATGGGATGTTCTTGGAAATATGGCTTCAACTTCCGGCTGGCCATAAAGACCCCCAAACACCAACTTTTGCCAATGTGGATAACGCTGCTTTGCTTCCGATAACACCTCGCTGACATAATAAACCGGCCTTTGGACCGGGTATCCCTTCCCATCCTCCTTGCGTTCTACGACAACTACCGCGCTGACGGCCCGGGGACCGGCGGCCACGTATAATAACATAGGTTCTTTAGGACCCGGGGCTGCTAGTACTGGTGCTTCCGACAATTGCTTTTTTAGCGCTTCAAACGCCTCATCTGCCTCCTGATCCCACACGAACTTATCTGACTTCCGCAAAAGCCGATACAAGGGTATTGCCTTTTCTCCAAGCCTGGATATGAACCGGCTCAAGGCTGCTACGCAGCCCGTGAGCTTTTGAACATGCTTCAAATTTTCCGGTTTCTTCAAACTTTGGATGGCCTTGATTTTGTCCGGGTTTGCCTCGATTCCTCTCTCGGAGACTATAAAGCCGAGTAACTTCCCAGCCGGACTCCAAATACGCACTTCGTTGGGTTAAGCTTCATCTGGTACCTTCTCAAGTTTTTAAATGTCTCCTTCAAATCATCAATGAACGTTTCTGCCTTCCGGGTCTTAATAACCACGTCATCCACATACGCGTGCACGTTGCGCCCAATTTGGTCCTCGAAGCACTTCTGAATACATCGTTGGTAAGTTGCGCCCGCATTTTTCAATCCAAACGTCATGGTTTTGTAGCAGAAGGCCCCAAAAGGGGTTATGAATGACGTTTTCTCCCCAATCCTCCCTTTTGAGTTTAATCTGGTGGTACCCCGAATATGCGTCCAGGAAACACAGCAAGTCGCTTCCGGCTACCGCATCTATGATTTGGTCTATCCTTGGTAGTGCGAACGGATCCTTTGGGCAATGCTTGTTGAGGCTCGTGAAATCGATACACATCCTCCATTCATTTGTCTTTTTCATCACAAGAACCGGGTTTGCTAACCAGTCGGGGTGAAATACTTCCATGATAAAGCCTGCGGTTAATAGTCGCGCGATTTCCTCACCTATAGCTCTTCTCCTTTCCTCATTCATCTTTCTCATACCTTGCTTCACAGGCCTGGCCTTGGGATCTACGTGCAAACTGTGCTCTGCCAACTCAGTGGGAATACCCGGCATGTCGCTGGGTGTCCAAGCAAACACATCCGCATTTGAACGGATGAATTCCACCAGAGCCTTTTCTTGCGCATCATCTAGATTGGACCCTATAGTGAATTGCTTGGTGGATCTCCCTCCACAAAATCCACTTTCTTGGTATCTTGAGCTGCCTTGAACTTCACTCTTTCGTCTTCAGCATCTGGCCTTCTCAACGCTGTACCATCATCCGGATCCACCTGCGACCGGTAATACTGAAGCTCTTCCTTCCTGCAGGCTTGTTCGGCCATTACTGAATCTCCCTCATCGCACTCGGCTGCTATATCCCGGTTTCCATGGATAGTGATGGTCTGCTTGGGCCCGGAATCTTTAATTGCAGATACACGTAGCATGGCCTAGCCATGAACTTAGCATAAGCCGGCCTTCCGAACAGAGCGTGGTAGGGGCTGTGCAGCTTGACTACCTCGAACGTGAGCCACTCCACCCGATAGTTATCTACCGATTCTCCAAAGGCTACTTCCAACGCAATTTTTCCTTCGGGGCGTGCCGAATGACCCGGCACGATTCCATGGAACACCGTCGAACTTTTTTGTAGCTGGGACTCCTTGAGGTTCATGCGCAAGAAGGTTTCCCAATATAGGATGTTGATACTACTCCCTCCATCCATCAAGACTTTCTTCAGCTCGTAACCATTGACCTGGGGGCCACCACTAATGCCAAGGTTCCGGGGTGCTTTATTCCTTCCGGGTGATCCCTTCTGCTCCAGGTTACCTCTTGCTCCGCCCATCTCAAGGATCCCGAAGTGGCCGAGGAGGCTGGATCCACTGTTTGCTTCAACGCCCCTTTGTCCCTGCTGGAAGTCCCTGTAACATGCACATGATATTGTCCTTTCGAATTGAGCGTACGTACCATGCCGATGAAGATATTGATTTGGCCGATTGACACCATGGATCCGGATTCGAAGTGATCCGGCTCCAACTCCCACCCGGAATTGTCCACTATCTGCTCTCCTTCGTCATTGGAGTAGATCTCGCCGACGACAAAGTTCTCCATACTCTTCCGAGCTTCTCCCGTGATGTAAACACCTTTGGACGCAGGCCCCACGGTGGCGCCAACTGTCGTGGGATAATCACGGCAGATGTTACCGGGGGTAACTGATCTAGGGGCAAGTCGACACAGGTATTTGGGAGGGGGTTTAGCTCGAGGGAAGACATGGCGAAAAGCAATCTAAGAGCCGGAAAACAACTCGCCGGATCTCGATATGATTATA
The DNA here is from genome assembly GCA_028641055.1 of Alopecurus myosuroides. Taxonomy (NCBI): domain Eukaryota; kingdom Viridiplantae; phylum Streptophyta; class Magnoliopsida; order Poales; family Poaceae; genus Alopecurus; species Alopecurus myosuroides. The sequence goes on from JAPCYS010002677.1 coordinate 188,504, forward strand.
CTGGATACTCGATAATAGGTTACAGTTATGACTTGAATCTCTCTCAGGCGAAACCTAGGGGTTGGTTTATAGTACTCATACCCCCTTTGGCTCGCCATACAAAGCGCTCCTTGAGTCCTACTCGAACTCTATATACAAACCTAACTTTCCTTACCATAACCCACAATCCGGGTTACGATCCTTACAAGCCCTGGGCCTTTCTGAAGCTTCTTTGTTCTTAGCCGGATTTGGTCCATCCGCCGTTTGGGCCGGATTACACCTGGGAGTTGGCACACCGGGTTACTATCCCCTCATCAGGAGGCCTCCGAGAAGAAGAAACTCACTAAGCTCACCACGAAGAGAAAGAGGAAACAGCTCTCTTCCACTACCGCGTAAGCCTCCTTCCCGGTCGTCTTTCTTCTCGCGCAGTGCCATTTTCCCCATTTTCTTCCAATTCCTGATTCCCTTCTCCTCTTTCCGCAGAGCTCCCCTGGACGTGAACGCCGCTTGTGCATCCGGCCAAGCCAAGGAAACTCCAATTCCTCTGATCAACGTCGATGACGACGAGGAGGACAACACTGCCCACGCTGCTGCCGCTAAAGCACCGATCACTTCCGCTCAGGGAGCAGGATCAGAAGCGGCAGCTCAGGACACTGCCGTCCACCCCGAAAGACCAGCTTCTCCTCCGGCTAGCAATGCCGAGGAGATCCGAGACCAGGATATGCAAGACACTGCCGCCCCCGAGCGGCCTGAAGTAGAACAAGAGCAAACCAGCACAGAGGCTGGTGCACGAGACAATCTTGCTGCCGAGCAGCAAGTAGGAGACAACACTGCTGCGGACGCCACCGTCACGGATGTTTATCCGTTGCCAGGCGGCGCCCCGAGTAGCGCCCAGCTAGAGACTGCACTGGGCGACGGGTCTGCAGCGCCACCAACTGCGCCGACGTCTTCCTTGTTGCCACAGAGTAAGGACACATCCAGCCCTCCTGGGCGAGTAACCAGGCAACGGGCCCTTGATGCTCTGAGGGATTACTGCTCCGAGAAGGGCCCTTCTGAGAAGGTGACTGCCGACAAGGTGGCTGCCGAGGAGGCCAAGGCCAAGGAGGAAGCCTCCGAGAAGGCCAAAGCCGAGAAAGAAACTGCTGAGAGAGCCAAGGCCGAGCAGAAGAAGGCCAGGGCTGAACAGAAGAAAGCCGAGAGGCGAGCTGCCGAGGAAGCAGTCGCCGAGAAGGCAAAAGCCAAGACAGAGGGGAAGAAACCCGAGGATCCCGAGAAGCAGAAGATCGAGAAGGAGCAGACGAAGAAAAGGGCCAGGGAGCAAGGCGCATCCGCAGGCGGAGCACTCGTGATCCGCGACTCCGGCCCGATTCCTGCTGCACTCTCTGCGGGCGCTCGCGCTGCTGGCCAGCCCTGCTACCCGGAATATATGATTGAGGTTAGCCACCAACACCGCATCGGCTTCCCTCCCCAAGATAAAGCTGTAGCTATTCAGAAGGGGAGGAAGGCAGTAGCCAGGAATACTCCTCCCTTCGATCCAGCCCAGAATAAACCCACCAATATTGCTTCTCGGGGACCCCAAGACAAGCCAATAACCTCCAAGGGTCTTGAGCAGGTACTGGACACTGTCGGCTACATCAGCGCCAAGTGGGACAGCGGGGTTCTCGGAGAGGATAAGTGGCACGGCTTGACCCTTGGCTCCGTCGACCACTACCGCGTGGAGTGGAACAAGATCGACCTGGGACACCACCCATGTCCGTCTCCACCGACACCGCCACCCTCGCAGCCAAGATGTTCTTGCACCGCAAGAACGCCGAGGATATCGAACAGAGCTACGCAGTAAGTCTTTTTGCCTTTTCCGAGTTGAATTTTCTTCTCTTCTACTCGCCTTTCTTCTTTCTCACCATCACTTCCGAGATTTGGGTCGAGTAGGTGGACACTCTCCGAGTAGCCTCCTACTCGGGCCGAATCTTCTCTGCTTTGCCTAACTCATTTTCTTCTCGGTTTTCAGGATAGCGTTCTCAAGCGGACCAACTTGTACCGCATCCTTCTCTGGAACCACTCCATCGCCAGGAGACGCATCACCGCACTGGAGAAAGAGAAGGCAGATGCCGAGGCCGCAAGCAAAAACGCCAATGAGAGCAGCCAGCAGCTGGCTGAAGTGCAGGGTAGGCCTTTTAGCTACGCGGTTTCTGCGTTTTATTTTTACGCCCGCTCCTGCTTTCTTTGGCACTAACCTTTCCTTCTCTGCAGCTAACCTGAAGGCCCTAGTCGACGAGCACGAGAAGTGCCGTGCTTTTGTGGCAGACTCCGAGGCCACCATAAAGAGACTTGAAGGTGAGCTTGTTGTTTACTCGGTTCTGTCTCGAATTTGTTTCTTCTCTGCATATCTGCTGACCTTATCTTATCTTTTCGCAGAAGATTATAAGTCATTTGCTGAGGCGCACCAAGATTGCGTCCAGCCAGCAGCGGTGGAAAAGCAGCTGTCCGATCAGGCCATTACTCTGATTAAGGACCACACCAGCGAGATGGAGAAACTGCAGGTCCAGCTTCAGAACGCGCTCCAAGACGCCGTGAAGATTGGCGCCGAGAGGGACAAGGCCATCGCCGAGAAGGCCAAGGCCGAGACCGCTTTCAAGGCCAAGGAGAGGGCCCTCGAGGCTGAATGCGAGACTCTGAAGAAGGCCAATGCTGATCTTTTCGCTCAGATGGACACCCTGCGCCAGATCCAATCAAAGCACATTAGCAACGAGGAATCTTGGAGAACCAAGCTGCAGCAACTGCGCCGCCAACTAGTCGGTAAGTTCTTTTCTTCATTGCATCTTTTCTTCTCGGTCTTATTCCTTCTCGGCTTCCTTTTCTCTTTCTCGGTTTTTGATCTTGCCACTTGCTATTTCAGATATCTGGCCTCGCCTTGAGTCTACCTCTGCGCCCTCGATAGCCAAGGCCCGAGCAGTTCGCCTTTCGCTGGGCGAGCCGATTGACACCAGGGCTGATATCGAGGACAGCTTGCAGGTGCTCAAAGGTTACTTCGAACAGCTGGCCGGCTGCGGGACTGATTTGATGCATGCGGGCTTTGAGCTCCACCGGCTGTTCTGGCCCCATGATCCTGAGCCAAAAAGCATGCGGGCGCTCGCCCTCAAGCTGGAAGGTGTGAAGGCCGAGTTGAAGAAGTGGCGAGCCTCCGGAGCCCGTGCTGGTGCTGATGTGATGCTTCTCTGCATGGCGTCTTGGTATGAGAACCTTGACATGCAGCGCATCCGCGGGAAGCGTAATAACTCCAAGTGGGAGAATGATGCCGCTAGTGTGGCCTTGCGCAAGCAGATTGCTTATGAAGTTGCCGAGTGGCCGAGACGGAGGTCTACATCGACGGCCCCCCCGAGCCGGACACTGATTATGAGACGAGGAGGAAGCCGATGTGGAGGACGACGAGGACGACGAGGAGGACATGGACGAATACTTCGCATCTCCCAGGAGCAAGGCCGGGAAGGGGAAGAGCGTCGCCGTCTCGGGTAGCGATGAGGAGGAGCATGCCCACATCGACAGCGAGCCACTCAACTTCGGCACCTCCTCGGGTGCTGCTCTTGACGACACGGTGCCACCTCCTAGCCACACCGCTGGCTCCTCTTCGGCTCCAGGCCCCATCTCGGTGGCCACAGCTACATCCGAGCAGACGGCCACCCAGGATGACGTTGAGATGGAGGAGTCCGCCGCCGTGCAGACGGAAACGGACGCCACCAACAACGAAGAAGCTGCCGAGAAAACCACCGCCGAAGAAACTGCTACCAAGACAGTCGTCGAGGAAACAACTGCCCACGCCAGCGCCGAGAACCTTGCCTCCTCAACCTGAGGCCACCTGCAACTTTTTTTTTAACTTGAACATTTATCAGATCCCCGGGATGCCGGGAGCATATGTATCAAACAATATTTGTTTTCGCTTGCTACCCAGTTTTATGCCCACTCAGTTTACGTTGACATTAATCAATTTGAACGACAGTGGCTCAATGCCGAGCTGTGTTCCCATGCTAGTCCCCGAGTAGCTTTTCTTATTCCCCCTGTCTTTTCATCTCTGCTCTACCTGCGACTTGTCGCTTGTTTGGTATTCGAGTCACAAGAATCAAAGAACAAGGCTGCAAATACTCAGCCGCTAGAAAACAATCATGATAACGCAGCCCACCACTTAACCGAGAAGACGAAAACGAGGAACAAAGAGTAACCGACAATCTACTCGGTTCCTGCACTTTTTCTTCCTTAGTGATTTTCGTGTGCTCATTGACCTTTTGCTTGTTCTCTTGCTTGCCATGAAGCCGGGTTTTCGGACAGCAAAGTCGAAGAGTTGGCATATAGGTTTAAACACAGTACTCAATGCACTTTGAGTTCTGAAGTGAAGCAACCGAATAGACAAAGGAACGAGCCGAGTAGAAACACTTAGAGCAATTTTGGACGAGGGCAGTCCCGAGAACAATTTTAGATTGCAGAGTAGAATTCAACTCGGATGAAAGGGTACATACACATCTTTGCTTACGAATGAAAACGACGAAGTAGAGCTATATTCCAAGGACGCTTGGTTTCCTCTCCAGCTTTATCTGCCCTGTTCGCCTGCGCTGGGCGCACATCTACAAGACAGTACGCGTCATTGTGCAGCGCTTTGCTGACAATGAAAGGCCCTTCCCATGGAGGAGACAGCTTGTGCATCCCGGCTGTGCGCTGCACAAGCCTAAGGACCATGTCTCCTTCTCGGAAAACCCTTGGGTTCACCTTTCGGCTATGATAGCGCCGCAGGTTTTGCTGGTAGACAGCCGAACGTGACAGAGTCAGCTCTCTTGCTTCTTCAAGCAGGTCAACGTCGTCTTCTCGAGCTTCTCTCGCCTCCACCTCAGTGTAGAGGGCTACTCGGGGGGAGTCATGCTCTAAGTCTATTGGCAACACGGCCTCAGCCCCGTATACCAAGAAGAATGGCGTGTAGCCGGTTGACCGGTTAGGGGTAGTCCTTAGACTCCACAACACCGCTGGCAACTCTTCTAGCCAACACCCAGGTGTTTTCAGCAGTGGCTCAATCAGCCTCGGCTTGATGCCAGCCAGTACCATCCCGTTTGCTCTTTCAACTTGCCCATTGGAGGCAGGGTGCGCGACTGACGCAACGTCTAGTCGGATATGCTTATCTCTGCAAAATCGCACCATTGCCCCCTCTGCAAAGTTGGTGCCGTTGTCGGTGATGATACTGTGCGGGTAGCCATATCTCATGATCACATCTTTCACAAACTTCACAGCTGTGACTCCATCGCACTTCCGAATAGGCTTCACCTCGATCCACTTGGTGAACTTGTCCACCATGACCAAGATATGTGTCATATTGCCCTTAGCCGGCTTGAAAGGACCAACCATCCAAGCACCAAACAGCAAACGGCCATGTGATAGGAATTGTTTTCAACTCGGATGCCGGCACGTGAATCTTACTTGCGAACATCTGGCAGCCGGCGCACTTCCTCACAATGTCCTCAGCTTGCTGCAATGCAGTGAGCCAGTAGAAGCCATGCCGAAAAGCTTTCTTGACTAAAGCCCGAGAAGAGGCGTGATGCCCACACTCTCCTTGATGTATCTCCACCACCAGGATTTCTTCTCCTTCCTCTGGGCTTACACAGCGTTGCAGCACACCAGTGGCACTTCTCTTATGCAGCACATCTCGGACTAAGGCGTAGCCTTTGGATCTTCGCTGAATCTGCCTCGCAGTCACCTCATCTTCAGGTAAAGTGCCGTCCCTTAGAAAGGATAATATGGGCATTGCCCAACTCGGTGTCTCCCGCACGGGAAACACTGGTTCATCCATTTCCATTGGGACAGGCTCTGGTGGTTGCACAGGAGGAGTAGGAGCGCTTCTCTGCAGCCCAGATCGATTGGCGAGAACTTCTTCGATGAATGCAACAGCTTCAAGGTTGAGGGCGGCAGTCCCCGAGTAAGGAATGGCAGTCCCCGGGTAGGGAGTGGCAGTCCCCGGGTACGGAGTGGCAGTCCCCGGGTAAGGAACGGCAGTCCCCGAGTATAGGACGGCAGTCCCCGGGTTCCCTGCAGCACTCTCCCAGTCAATCTCCATTGGGTCAGATTCCTCACTTGGCAGAGAAGGGACAAAGATGGATTCCGAGTTGGGGGAAGGCTTGATGGATGGCTTCCTCAAATGCTCCAGGGCAATCCCTGCCGGGATGGACTGCCGAGAAGATCCCAACTTGGACAGCTCATCTGCTGCTTCGTTTTCTGCTCGGTGAATGTGCTGGAACTCACAGCCTTCGAAAAACCCAGTCATTGACTGCACCAGAAGCGATACGACGCCATGTTGGCATCCAAGGCATCCCAGGTACCCGAGACTTGCTGCACCACCAGATCTGAGTCGCCATAACAGATAATGCGCTGCACGCCAACCTCCTTTGCTACTCGCAAACCATGCACAACTGCCTCGTACTCGGCTACATTGTTGGATGCCTTGAAATGGATCTGCAACACATACTTGAGCTGATCCCGCTTGGGTGACGTAAGCACAACGCCAGCACCAAGGCCTTCTTTCACCTTTGAGCCATCAAAGTGCATCTTCCAATAGTTGGAAACTGGAGCAGGAGGTTCATACTGCATCTCGGCCCAGTCGACAAGAAAATTCCGCCAGTACCTGAGACTTGATTGCTTCTCTTCTCGTATACGCGGGAGCGTACGCGGCTAGCTCGATCGCCCACTTGGCTACTCTGCCACTCGCCTCCTTGTTACCCATGATGTCCGAGATGGGAGCTGAGCTCACGACAGTGATGGGATGCTCCTGGAAATAATGCTTCAGCTTCCAGGCGCCCAGGTACACACCATAGGTCATTTTCTGGTAATGCGGGTAGTTCTGCTTGGAGCTCGACAACACCTCGCTCAAATAGTACACAGGGCGCTGCACACTCTTGCCTTCTTCTTCTCGCTCCACCACTATCACCACGCTGACTACTCGGTTAGTCGCGGCAATGTATAGCAGCATAGGCTCCTTGGGTAGCGGACTAGCCAAGACAGGAGCGCTAGCCAACATTGCTTTCAGCTTGAATGCTACGTCCGCTTGCGGAGTCCAGACAAACTTGTCGCTCTTCTTCATCAGCTGGTACAGAGGCAGAGCCTTCTCGCCCATTCGGCCCAGAAAAAACGGCTCAGTGATGCCAGACAACCCGTGAACTTCTGCACATCCTTCAATGATCTCGGCAAAGACATGCTTTCAATAGCTTTTATCTTAGACGGATTGGCTTCAATGCCCCGACTAGAAACCAGGAAACCGAGTAGCTTTCCAGCTGGTACACCAAAGTGCACTTACTCGGATTCAGTTTCATTTTGTACCTGCGTAGGTTAGCAAAGGTTTCCTCCAAGTCGGCAAGCAGAGTATGTGTTTTATTCGTTTTGATGACAATGTCATCTACGTACACCTGCACATTCTTGCCGAGTTGGTTGTGCAAGCATTTCTGCATGCATCTCTGATAGGTTGCACCCGCATTCCTCAGGCCAAAACACATGACACGATAGCAATAAGCCCCGTACGGGGTAATGAAAGCAGTCTTTATTGATCAGCAGGATTGAGTGCAATCTGGTGGAAACCAGAGTAGGCATCTATGAAAGACAACAGTTCACAGCCGGCAGTGGAATCGATCACCTGGTCGATGCGAGGTAGCGGGAAAGGATCCTTGGGGCATGCCTTGTTCAAGTCGGTGTAGTCGACGCACATGCGCCATGCAGTGGCAGCCTTGGGATCTTCCTTTTTCTTCTCGACCATGACCGGGTTGGCTAACCAGTCCGGGTGCAGCACCTCCATGATGAAGTTACTGATCAGCAGCTTGGTGATTGATCACCGATGGCCTTCCTTCTCTCGTCCCCGAAACGGCGCAAGGCCTGCTTCACGGGCTTTGCGTCAGACGCACATGCAAAGAGTGCTCAACCAACTCCCTCGGGACTCCTGGTAGATCTTCATTGGTCCAGGCGAACACGTCCCGATTCTCACGGAGGAAGTGGATGAGCGCGCTTTCCTATTTCTCGGCCAGCCCGGCACCAATGATGGCCACGCGCTCCGGGAACTCGGGGTCAACCTGGACTGTCTTGGTCTCCTTGGCCGCTTGGAAAGCAGTACGTGCTGAGTACTCGGCACACCTTGTGCGCCAGCTTGTGCGGACTGAGCCAAGGCCACCACCCGTACATCTTCTTCTTCTCGGCAGCAATCACCATTGATTCCGCCAGCTGAGAGCTAGCAGAGGCACACTCCATGGACTTCTTGTAATCTCCCGAGATGGTGATGATGCCATTGGGCCCGGGATCTTCATCTTCAGGTAAAGCTACATGGTAGAGGCCATGAACTTGCTCAGAGCAGGCCTGCCGAGTAGAGCGTGATAGGGACTCTGATGATCCACCACCTCAAACTGCAGGCGCTCTGTGCGGCAGTTCTCCCGAGTACCGAATAGCACATCAATCCACACTCGGCCAATCGGGTTGCATGAGATCCCGGTACAATGCCATGGAAAGTGGTCTTGCTGGGCAGCATCATGTTCTCGGCCAGGCCAAGCTTCTCGAGTGTGTCCTTGTACACAATGTTGATGCTGCTGCCGTTGTCGATCAGCACCTTGCTGAACCTCACGTTCTTCTCGGGGCCCAAGAAGGTGGGATCCAGCACCAAGGCATAGGCACCCGGATTGGGCATCACCTTGGGGTGATCCGCCCGAGTCCACCTGATCTCCTGGTCGCACCAGTACATGTAGTGAGGGACAGCCGGAATCACTGCATTGACCTCCATGGCCCGCCTATGCTGTGACTGCTTGTCGACTGCCTCGGAAGTGAAGATCATATAGCTCTCATGGTGCTCTTGGTACTGGTTAGGGCCATTGCCCCCATGTGCCGTTGTTGCCATTGTTGTTGCCCTGATAGTTGTTGTTGCCTCTGTTGTTGTTGTTGCGGTTGTAGTTGTTGTTGTTGTTGCGGTACCTCTCGTTGTTGAAGTTCTGGTTGGCTCCTAAAGCCACCTGGTTCACGTTCTCTCTTCTCGGATAGACTGGCGGCCGAGCTGCGGGTGCCCGAGTAGGCTGAACAGTGGCATTCGCGGCTGGCAGAGGAGGTGGAGGAGGCAAGCCATCACTCTTGATCACATCCCACCATTCGCATTGCCGAGTAGTGTGGTTCGCAGGCCTTGAGGGTGATGATGTGGAAGCTGCATGGACCATCCTTCATTCATCGAAGACAAACTTCTTCGGCTGCTCGGAGTTCCCGCTACTCGGCTGCGCAGTGCGGAACGGTTTCTTGTTGCCTTGGCCCTGGTTCTGGTTCTCCCGTAGGCTCCAGCAGGTTTCTGCCTTTGGCCACCACCGCCTCCAACATTCACTGCATTCACCTCCTCGGGATCATACCGAGTATCTACTCGGCGCTTGTTGCGGAACTCGTTGCGCTTGTTGCTGTTGAAGTTTCTTCTCGCTCAGAGGAATCCATCAGTGGCTGAGTAGGGTCA